>PVKE010048305.1:0-11630 GCA_004027555.1 Craseonycteris thonglongyai | reverse complement strand
ACTGTGTACATGCCTCTATCTATCTATCAATCATCTATCTAATTGATCATCATCTTTCTACCTATCTATCATCTATCTGTCATCTATTTATCCAAATCTATCATCTACCTATATTTGTCTACCCATCTATCTATGTACCTACCTATCATCTATCTAAAATTTGTATGTAAGTGACCTTAGCTCTTGCCTCATGGTTAGAAGCCTCCACCAAATGGCTCTAATTATCTGTCTGTCTACTGATATACCCTTTTCTGTTAACCGTAATAATCCTAAAAATAATGGCTTTCTATGGGTCTCTGAAGCATACCATTAGATCATGGTGAGAAAAGATGAGGGTGAGTGAATAGAGGTCAATGAATCATTACATTCTTTTCCTATTACATAGAACAGTATCATTTATCAGTCTTTCCATTAAGCTATCTTTTGAATTGCAGGTTCCATGATCCTACCAAATGTATAAAACCATTAATCTAGATGTTGCAAATAATTCTCATGACTTTTTATAACTTCATTGAAAAAGTGATATACAAATATATTTGCATTGTAAAATATTCAAGAAATATATTTATGCAATGAAGCAAAGAAAGCTCTCATTTTCTTTGGTGGACTGTATAATATATCTTTCTAACCAGAATACATTTGAGAATGAAAGGGTAGCTGTTTATAATTACGTTGGCATAAACTGAGATTTTCCTGGGAAAATAAGGACCTGTGAGTATCCTATAGTTTCTTTGTCAAACTCATTCTTTTCCTCTTTTCCTCTTCTCTCCCCAGACATCATCACCAATTATGACTTGTTATCTATTCTTTCATAATTAGAATGTGATAAAGTCTATTTTACCACACATTTTATACTTTTTATTTTCCTCCTTTTCTAATTATTATAAACAATGCTGCAATGGCAATGCACAAATCTCTTAGGGCACACAAGCATGGAATTGCTGCTGATTGTATTTTTTATTTTAATTATCTGTGTTCAAGATTTTCTAAAATATATTACTATCATAAAATAGAGGCTATTGAATATGTGAACTTTACTTGATGACCCGATATCATGGTTATGGATATTGATTCTCGCACTGCATAAAATAAACATTCAGGCTCTCAGGGACTTTTACCCTTACCTAAAATGGCCCCTATGAGTTATTGTACTTGTTTATGTTATTAATAAATTAATATATTTTTTTAAATGTGAAGGACTTAAGAAATTATCAAGCTCATTCTTTTCGTTTGCTGAGTAAAACACAGAGACCTGCAAAACAAAGTCTCCTATGTGTGGAGACTCAGCACAGCTATGATTCTTACAAAGGGCTCCTCAGTGCCAAGGTGGTGCTATGTGTTTCTTTTCTTTGCTAACTAAGTTCTCAGCTAAACTTTATGCAACTATCAGCACCCCTCCCTGAACTAGTGGGATCACTTTTTTTTTGCTTTTCTCCATGTATGTGATAATGGCATGATTAAGAAACATTTTGTTCCAGGGTGTTCTGGTTAAAATGATGGAGTAGGTAAATACTGTGCTTGCCTCCTCTAACTACCACATCATAATTACAACAAAACAATAGGACAACCATTATTGAGAATCATCTGACGTCTAGCTGAAGAGAAACCCTACCACTAAGAGCATATAGAAGAAGCCACCTTGAGACTGGTAGAAGGGGCAGAGATGTGAAAAAAGCTGGCACTACACTTATGTGTGGCTTTTAAAAATCAGGAGGAATATCTCAGATGTGGAGATACCATAAGTAGGAATGGAGTCCTAGTTCCACACCAGGTTCTCCAGCCTAGGGTTCTAGTGCATGGGAGAGAAGCACCCACAACGAACCAGTGAGATTGTGGCTGAGTGAAATGGAGGGCAGTTGAAATACCAAGAATTCCTCTTAAAGGGCCTGGAATTACTCACTTCTGAGCTCTAGCTCTGGGACAGTAACTAAAATGGTGCCAGGAACATATGGGGAGGAACTGAGTTGTCTGGCTTCAAGTTGAGGGCTGGAAAGGCAGCTTTCCCCCAGACAGAAGTGCTGGACAAATTCATTATTTCTTTGTTGAGTCCTCCCCACTTCTGGTGTGTAGACACAAGTGGCCACCACATCTGAGTTTCCATCAGTCCGGCCAAAACTCGCCCCATTTTGGTGATAACCCTGAGGCCTTATCAAACATGCTATCTTACATAAGCCAATTCCAGTGACTTTTCCATACAAAGGGCCTGTCTTGGTTTATACTGTGGACTTTTCTAAAAATTGTCAAAGGTTCATAATACCCAAACAAGCATTATCTGGACTCAGCTTGCCCATACTCCTATGCTGAGCAACCCCAAGCCTAGCACTAGTGACAGATAGCTTAGGTCTGTGGCTTGGCTTTCCAAGACACCTCCAAGACAAATGCAGGTGGCAGCTGTTTGTGGAATGCTTTGTGGCTCATGCCAGGTGGCCCCAGGAAGGGCACAGGCTAAAGCTGAACTTGGCCTATGGCAGGGTCCCTCACTGGAGGACCTGTGGACAGCACCCCTGGTAGCCAGCTTTGAAACAGCCAGTGCACCACATAGTTTACCTCCATGGATGATACACCCGAAAGGCATACTGTGCAGGTTCCAGAGCCCTGCTCAAGTGAATCCTGTGCACAATAGTTCTTTCACTGTATTCATAGTCAATCCTCACAACTAATCAGCCCAAGGGTCAGTTTCTCTCACTGACATGCAAACAGCAGCCAAGGCTCAATTACAACAGGAAGGCACATACAGCCCACATACAAGACACACTTTAAGCATGTAGGTCAGGTGACCAGGAAGTCTGTGCTACCGGGTTCCACAGAAAACTTACTACATAAGGCCACTCTACTAAGGCCAAGAAGTATAACAGCCCCACCTAATACATAGAACTGATTACATGTAGGCAGCCAAAATGGGGAGACAAAGAAACATGTACTAAATAAAAGAACAGAAGAAACCTCCAGAAAAACAAACAAACAAGAACACCTAAACAAATGGAGATAAGTAATCTAGTAGAATCTAGAGTTCAAAGCACTAGTTACAAGGATGCTCAAAAAACTTAGGGGAAGAATAGATGAACTCAGTAAGAACTCTAACAGAGAGATGGAAAACAAAAATGGATATATAAAACATAAAAAATAACCAGTCAGAAATGAAGAATACCAGAACTAAAGAATACATTAGAGGGAATCAATGGTATATTAGATGAAGCAGAGTATTAAATCAGTGATTTAGAAGTAAGGTAGCATAACACCCAATCAGAACAGCTGAAGAAAAAAAGGATCTAAAAAAACAAGGAGAGTTTAAGGAACCTGTGGGACAGCATTCATATCATAGGGGTCCTAGAAAGAGAAAAAGAGAAAACAAGGAATTTAAAACCTATTTGACTAAATAATAACAGAAAATTTTCTTTTTTGAACTGAACTGGGGGCCTCACTGCATTCGGGAAGCACACCCCAGTTCAGCATATGGGTCCGCACAGGCCGGGGCCGGGATTCAATCCTCGGTCCCCAGGGCTTCAAAGCGAGTGCTTAACCTGCTGAGCCATCCTGGCTTCCCCCAGAAAATTATCTTAACCTTGTGAAGACAGTAGACATAGAAGCTCAGGAAGTGCAGAGAGTCCCGAATAAGCTGAACCTGAAGAGGCCCACACCAAGATACATCATAATTAAAATGCCAAAGTTAAAGACAAAGAAATAATTTTAAAAGTAGCAAGAGGTAAGCAGTTAACTGTAAGGGAGCTCTCATAAAACTATTATCTGACTCTGAACAGAAACTTTACATGACAGAAAAGATGATCACAAAATATTAAAGTGATGAAAAGCAAGGATCTACAACCAAGATTACTCTACCCAGCAAAGGTATCACAAAGAGCTTCCTATACAAGAAAAAACTAAAGGAGTTCATCAACATTAAATTAGTATTCTAAGAAATGTCAAAGGTAATTTTTTAAGAAGAATAGAGAAAAAATACATAAAGTTGAATGATAAAATGGCAATAACTATGTATCTATCAATAATTGTTTTAAATGTAAATGAATTAAATGCCCCAATAAAAAGATAGGATGGCTGAACGGATAAGAAAACAAAGCCCTTATATGTCTGTCTACAAGAGACTTACCTCAGATTGAAAGACACATGCATGGGGAAACTGGGATGGCTCAGTGGGTTGAATGCTTGCCTTGCAGCCCTGGAGTCTGAGGATCAAGTCCCAGCCCTAGCCCGGGCCCTGGCCTGTGTGGACTCCAGTTTAGTTCTGCCAGGGCAACCTTCCCATTTGGGAGGCCCCCCGTTTGACTCTGGTTTGGAATGTGCTTTTTATGCAGGAGGCCCCTGGCCTAGTTCCCACACTGCACTGCTCTGAGCCCACCTGTGTGGAATGAAAACCGTGTCAAAAACTGATGATGTACAACTATGGAGACTGCTCTGGGCCCTCTCCCTTCTCTCTGTCTCTCTCTCTCTCTCTCTCTCTCTCTGTCAAAACAATCAAATATATCTTAAAAAAAAATAAGGGCAGACTTACAGTAAAAGGATGGAAAAAGATATTTTATATAAATGAAAAATTTAAAAAGCTGGGGTAGCAATAATTATACCTGACCAAATAGACTTTAAAACAAAGCCCCTAAGAAGAGACAAAGAAAGACCTTGTAATTCCACTTTTGGGTATTTATTTATCCCAGTAAACCTAAAACACTACTTTGAGGTTATATGTGCATTTATATGTTCACTGCATCATTATTTACAATAGCCAAGATATATAGGCACCCTGGGTATCCATCAATGGAGGAATAGATAAAGAAGAAGTGGTACATATGCACAATAAAATATTGCTCACTCATAATAAGAATAAAATTTTGCCATCTGCAACAACATGGATGATCCTAGAGGGTACTGTACTGAGTCAGATAATTCAGACAAAGAAAGACAAATGCCATATTATTTTACTTATATGTGGAATTTAAAGAACAAAATAAACAAACAGAAAACAGAAATCAACTCATAGACACAGAGAACATGTTGATTGTTGCCAGATGGGAGGGGATTAAGAAGTACAAAATAGTTACAGAATAGTCATGGAGAGATAAAGTATATGTAGTGTAAGAAATAGGGTCAATAATATAATAACTATATATAATGTCATATGGGTACTAGATTTATCAAAGTGATCAGTCTGTGAATTATATAATTGTATAATTACTATGTTGTAGACATAACATGAATATAATATTGCCTGTTGACTATAACTGAAAACTAAAACAATGATTAAAAAAAGAAACATTTATTTTCAAATACAGAAATCCAAATCTAATATACCTAAACAAAGAAGAAAATATATTGATTCATACAACAAAAATGTCCAACAGTTGATTCATGGATTTGTGGTTTGAAGGGGCTCCAGGTGCTGTTGTCTGTGAGTCTCCTAGTCTTGCCTTCCTCCTTTCAGGATTGCCCTCAGGTGACTCAAAGAAGCAACATGATTTAAGCTTTCCCAGAACTCCCATTGTCTCTCCAGACTGTCTGGAGGAGCTAATCTCTCATGACAGCTTTCACAAGAGCCAGAAAGAAACATTTTCCCCCTCAAGGCCCCATCAAGAGTCTCCTACTGCAGCATTGATAGAAACTGTGACTCATGTCCTCCTAAAATGGTCACTGTGGTCAGGGAAAAGGGATAATACACTGATTGGCTTATGTTCGTTAGAATCCACTTTGGGACTGACGTTGGAATGAATCTCACTGAATCTACATGGTTGAGAATTTGGAATGGAGATTTCTAGAAAGAAAATTCGAGTGTGATTGTTAAAAAATTGGGTTATGAATGTTGAGGAGGCAACCAATAAATGAACTTGCTATCTGGGAAATTCATAGACATTTTCTGCAACTGAGAAGAAAGAGAACAAATAGGTGGTGAGTGAATGTATGACTGTTTCCTCTCTGATTAAATTTAGTGTTAAAACTTTTTGTGATCTACTCTGCTTATGATAACTCTTTTTAAGTTAAAAAAATTATTATCCTATGTAGTTGAATTTTATGGATAAATAACAATTTACACTAGAATCCCCCAAACAATTTGAAGACACGGGTAACTTTCTATCCCCGAGGAAGAGGAAACATCAACAGTGAATAGGAGTGATGGTAATTGTATGAAAGCCTTAGGGACTTTTGTGTTGCAGTAGAATTTCAGGTCATTGAGTTAATTTGGGCAATAACTTTTCATTTAGAGGTTTCTGGCCTCTGATTCCCACTGGGCTTGCTGGTTTTTTCTTTCATTTATTTCCATTTCACCTCAATTTGAGGTTTATGTGAAATGACTCTCTGAGAACTAAAAACCCAGAATGCCAGAATAGATACCAAGAACAAGACTCTCAGAGATGTAATCAGTTCAGGACTGGGTGACATACCCTTTAGTTTTTTTTGTTTGTTTTTTTTTTCCTGGAGTGGGAAGTTAGATGTGACCATAAGCCTTGCTTTGGTTGGTGAAATGTGAGTGGAAGTGATACGAGCTATTTCTGAGGGAAGCTTTAAGAGTCAGAGTATAATCCAAAACATTCTCTTTTACTGCCTTGATAATTTGGGGGCATTTGAGATACATCAGTGAACAGAGCAGACAGAATCCCCCTCTAAATTGATAATTTGTCAAGACTGAGAATTCAATAGCCTGATATAAGTGAACTTCTGATTTATGATGGACATTTAGCATAAATTAGGATAAAAAGAACTTTTGTTGTTTTAAACCAGGGGTTTAAAAACCATGAAAACAATTTAACCTGTATTGAACAATGGAGATTTATGCATTTGTTACTAGAGTATAATCCAGTTCATTTTGACTGACAAAAAATTAAAAATATTTTTTTTCATGAAACTGTTAAAATGTAACATAACAAAAAAGAAAACTCAATGTAATTTCTCTTGTTACTTATAGTAGGAGGGAAACATTGACCATTTAATATTTGTAAATCTCTTGAATTATGTTGCCTTAGGCAAAAGACATTGGGTGTCTGAGAGTTGGATTTTCAGAGGTAATGTGCAAAATAACATCTTACATCTTTTTTTGGGCAATCTAACACCATTAAAATAAAATCAAGAAAAATAAAATTAATAAAAAAAGACATTACTTTTAATGAATTGTTTCTCTCTTTACATTCTTAACACATACATTTTTCTAAAGATTGCAACTAAAATCACATGCTCTTTATTTCACAACTTTTTTAACTTTTCTGAAGGCCTTTAAGTTGTGATAAATATAAAGAAAACACTAAAAGTGCCAATCACATTGCCTTTTCCAAAAAAGATGTGACCTTTAAATTAAAATCAGTAAAGCCCTGGCATCTTTTATTCACACTTTTGGGTGACAAAGTAAGATTGATAAAGAGAAAAGACAAATTTAAGAAGACTTTGGCTTAGTGCTCCAAGCTAGCTACTTGAGAATATTTACTCATTGTTTCATTTATTTCTTTAAGGACTTAAAATTTTTAAGACTCTCCAAGATTGGGCTGATTTAGACTTGTGGATCTATTAATCTAAGATCCCTCTCATTTTAGGGACAAAAGATCTAAGATACAGATGTATTATTTGGACTAGCTCACATAAGTAAGTGATGAGAGAACCAGGTGCTAAGCCTATGTATTCTGTCTACTATACCAGGATATGCCAACTTACCCTTGCTTTTGTATTTCAAATACCACATTCAAAGAGAAAAAATAAATAAATGCCACATTATCTGATTGCCTGCTTTACCATTATTCCCTCCCTTATCCTCATCTCCATTATTCTACCTCTTGTTTCCTTCCTTCTGGTCACACTAGCCGTCTTTTGTCCTTGATCTCACCTTAGGGTATTTACACTGGCTCATCCCTCTTCCTGAAACATCTTTTCCCCAGGCATCTGAATATCTGCATGGCTCAATCCCTTATCTCCTTTAACTCGAGGCTTAAGTCTATCTCTGCATTTAAAATGAAAAGACTCAGCCCCCATGCACTCTAAATATTCATTACCTTGTGATATTTTTATATATTATTTTATTGTTTTTATTTTTGGCAGAGAGAGATAGAGAGAGACAGAGAGAAACAGAGAGAAACAGCAAGAAGGAGGAAGGCCATAACAGTCTCCATAGTTTTAGGTCCTTAGTTTTCCATATAGTTTTACTTCACAGGTGGGTGTGGATCTGCACAGGGCAGGAATGGGGCTGAGGGCCTCCAGCATGAGAGACACATCCTTGTGAGCAGAGGGCCTCCTACTTGGGAAGCACCCTGGGGCAGGAGTCAAATTAGGGGCCTCTCACACCCCAGTTCAGCACATGGGTCCACACAGGCTGGGGCCAAGATACGATCCTCAGACCTCAGGGCTACAAAAGAGCGCTCAGCCCACTGAGCCATCCTGCCTTCCCCTGTGATGGGTTTTTTAATATAGCATTTGCCTCTTTCTACCAAGCTGATTATGTTTAATATTCTCTGGCTTGCTCTTTTTCTCTTTCTCCTAGATGTAACCTTCATGAGATCAGGAATTCTGTCTCTATTGTTCTTTGGTGTAGCCCACCTGCCTAGAATGGTCATGGAACATAGTAGGAATTCAAAAATATGGAAGGAATAAATGTGGAAAGAGATGAGAGAAAATAAATTCATACGGGATTAAAAGGGAATGAGTATATTCAATTCAAAGACTTATTAGAGAGGACATAGGTACCTGTTTAACACTGTTTGTGCCTGGCTTTTGTGACTTCTTCTCCATACAGGAGAATGAAACTAGCATTTGTTGAATTCTCATGTTACAACAGGCATGGGCTTTGGAGTTTTACATGCAATACCTTTTTGATTTCACATGAACAGCCATCACAGTATCTTTGAGGTATGACTATTACTTCCATTTACAGGTGAGAAACACCAACTGAAAGTTTAGGTAATTTGCTCCAAATGCTGTAGCTGTGATGTGGGGATCTGAATTCTCATCAATTTGGCTGGGACACCCTGGCTCCTTGTTCTTTCCACTCTATTGTGGGTAAGGAAAGAGGCAGAGAATAAATAAAATTTTCAACATTCTCTACACAGACTTATGTATTTAGGACAGACATACCATAGCTTCTATATTGTTCCATTGAACAGAAAGAATGAACTCATCCTTCTTATCATCAGAAACGCCTTAGTCATTGTATGTAACTCTGTCTGTTATTCTAATTCAGGGATTCCCAACCCCGTGCCCGTGGGAGCAATGGCGCCCGCGGCCCAATTTGTGTGCGCCCGCCATTATTGGACTGCATCAGAAGTTTTTCATAAACACTAAGTAAAACTATAATTTATTTTATACATTTGTTAGAATTTTAAAATATTGTTTGAGTATCTACACAGGTTTATTATATTCGTTGGTATGTTTGCGATATCGTATGTATAAGATTTTCCCTAGCTTTCGCCTTTGTACGTGTCGCGTCTTGTTTAGCCGCTGCGCTCTTTAAACTCTCCTCCCCCCAACCGGGAGACGCCAAGTTGCCATTTTGATTGCGGTGGCTGGACTGATCGGGTCGTGACGGTTAGCTAGGATCACAGTGTTTTGATAGATTCGATTTTAAATGAACTAAAAGCGAGGTAGGTAATCTATTATTATGGTGGCAATTTGATATGATATTGTAGTTCTATAACTATTTTTATTTTTATTTTTATTTTTTTAGTCCTAAAATGAGTGAACCAAATAAGAGAAAACGAACCTATAATTTTAACACAGACTGGGAGGAATCATATTCTTTCATTAATTTAAAAGGTAAATGCATTTGCCCGTTGTGTGGTGTGCCCCGACCAGCGGGGCACGACAACGCGGCGTGAGGGGGATCCCATGGAGGAAAAGAGACAGGAGACACGAAGAAATGGAGGCAAGACAGGATTCTGATCAAGCCTCAAAATTTTATTTTGGTTACAGAGGTATATATGCAGTAGGGACAAAGGAGGGCAGGGCAGGGTATGTTGCTAAGCAACGGGCTATCTCTAGCCACCAGCCAAATGGGCTATCTCTAGCCACCAGCCAAACCATAAGGTTTTATGTGACTTCTGATAGCTGGTGCTCTTTCGGGGAAGTCGAAGT
Source organism: Craseonycteris thonglongyai (assembly GCA_004027555.1). Taxonomy (NCBI): domain Eukaryota; kingdom Metazoa; phylum Chordata; class Mammalia; order Chiroptera; family Craseonycteridae; genus Craseonycteris; species Craseonycteris thonglongyai. Next base: position 1,583 of record PVKE010048305.1, on the reverse strand, counting down.
TCTTAGAAATGGAGTCAGGTCTGAAATGGAGTTTTCTTTGTTAACCTGGATGGTCCCCAACATCTCCTCCTTTTTTCTCTATTTAGAAGGCGGGCTTTAACCGATTGGGGGAGTAGTGACCTAGGTCCTCCCGTGGGCTTTCCAAACCCACTGGCGATGGCTCTCGGTATCTTTTGGGGAGGAGAGGCAGAGCCGATGGATTTTTTATAGATACCAACCTCTATGCAACCCAGGTAAATCCAGAGAGGGTCAAAAAGGAAAATTTTTTGGTGACCTTCCCTTGCAATGCTTTGCTTTGCACCCAGATCGGTACCCATACCTTTCCCGTAGGAGTAGGTAAGCATTTCTCTGGTCATAATGCTGTCCCTTAAGGGAGGGAGGGATGGTGAGACTCATAGTTTTGTTCTAGGTCAGCCATGGCCAAACGATGATAGTGAACCTGGATAGGTCTGGCCAGTGCGCTATCAATCTGCTGTTTAACAAAATCTGTTAGTTTTCTAAAGGCCCAGGGCCCGAAGGATAGGATTAGGATAAAGCCTATGAGGGGGCCAAGGATAGGAAGGAGGTAGGGGAGGAATCCATTTAGTCCGCTCCAAAGGGGATTTTCAAGCAATTCCCTTCGCCTCTTCACCAGGTCTTCCTGTAGCTTCTTTATCTTGTCTTGGACGATTCCGGATTTGTTGGCGTAGTAGCAGCAGTGTTCCTGTAGGGCTAACACGAAAAATCGTGTTCCCCCCCAAAGCTTCCAGGGTATGTCCTTAGCAATGTAGCAGTGAGGAGGGTCTCTCCATCTGTATTGCGACATTGTTGGTATGAAGAATAACAGGGCTAAGCAGATTCCTCCTTGTTCTGCGGTAAGTAGGTCTAACCCTCGTCTATTCTGGAGGACTACCTCCGCTAATGAATCAATCTGGTCTTGGAGGTCATTTATAGTTCCTGATAGAGCTTGGACATCATCAATGAGCTGATTAGCTAATTTATTGTAACGCTGGATGGATATACCTAGTCCTGCTGATCCAGAGGCAACACCTGCAGAGATGCCCAATCCTACTAATAAAGGAATAAATTGTACAGCTTGTTTGGATCGTTGTCCAGCGATATAGTCTATGCTAGGTAAGGGCACAGGCTCATCCCCTGGGATGATATCTATGTCTGGAAGGATGATAGCCTGAATACATACCCCTATCCAGTTAGTGGGCAAGGCGGTGTATGCCATGTTACCTCCGCATACAAACACTTGGCCGGGAGCCGGACATACATTAGAGACGTTATGGGTATAGCTGCAGTTGACAAAAGGGGGAAATCCCACATTGATATCAAAGTTGCTATTTTGAAAATTCCCTGAAAAACAGGTGGTTAAGTTGAAACCAACAGGTTGCACACAAAAAGGGGGGCTATAGGAACAGTTATGAGAGACGTTGGTATTTTGAGAAGGGAAAACAATAGGCATGGGTGTGCCTAGGGCTAAGCATAGCCAGCAATCTGCAGCTAAGTCAGGGTTAGATGCATTAAGGGTTAAGAAGGTAGCTTTTAAAATATTGGAGGTTTGGACATCTAATTCCACCCCTCTGGGCCTGGGTAGG
>PVKE010048304.1:0-11632 GCA_004027555.1 Craseonycteris thonglongyai | reverse complement strand
TTAAAGACTAAATTGGCATTTTGTCAGCTTTTTTAACCTGAAAATGTCTTCTCGTGGACCTGAGAGCCATCTCTTTGAAATGTAATTATCAGAAAAGATAGTACTCCAATCTTTCAGTTTCTGTGGGAGGATAGAAACTCAATTTGGCTTCAACTTGAAAAATTAACTCCTTCCATAAAGAAATAAGAATTGTGTTCTCCCATTGAGTAAAACCAACGAATTAACACAGATAGTCACACCAATTACCGGGTAAAGTTAGGTTAGTTTATGTGTGACAAATGGTGCCATAAAGTCCTCTAATTTGAGGGCTAGTTATTGTTTATTTTGAGAACAAGTATGTCATAGATTGTATTTGCATAACTATGTAAAAGGGTGAGATTTCTTTCTGGTTTTGCAATTTCTTAACAGATTGTCTGTGGTACTCATCACGTTTTAGTTTCATGCTTCTTCAATAACATAAATGTTTTACTTCTCTCCTACCTTTGTGGAGAGGATTTCTGGGTTGGAAAATTTTGTTTTTAATTATATTTCCCCAACCTTAGTGTCTAGAAGATAACCATATTACTGATATGCTTTGGTTCTCTGAAATTTTCTTTCAAACATTTATGGGTGATTCATTTCTGTGGGAAATGTTAAATGACCTTTGGCTCTTAAAAGTAGAGTTGATATTTGAAGACTAGATTCTTCCACTTTTAGAAATAATTCTAATCACTGTATTGTTGACATAATTCATTTTTTTTGTTGTTTTAAAATGTTTTACCCACATTTTAAAGATAGTTACTAAAAGAATTAGGGCTATATTAAGTTTGCTAGTATATTAGTTTACCTGGGCTGCCACAACAAAATACCAGACAGTGTGGCTTAACAGAAATTTATTTTCTCACAATTCTCCACTTGGTTTCTTCTGAGGTCTCCCTCCTTGGCTTGCAGGTGGCCACCTTTTTCCTGTGTCTTAACAGGGCCTTTCTTCTGTGCATGTCTGTGTTCTAGTCTCCTCTTCTTATAAGAACACCAATCAAATTGGATTAGGTCTCACCCTAGTGACCTCATTTTAACTCAGTCACCTCTTCCAAGATACTATCTCCCAATACAGTCATATTCTGAAGTACTGGGGGTTAGGATTTCAACATTTGAATTTTTGGCATACACAATTCAGCACATAATGAATACATATTCAAGTTGTTATTCAAGTATGTGCAAAGTAGTTTGACAAAAGTGGCTTGAAGGTCAGAATGTGATTCATTTAAAACAGTGTTTTGCGGGGATACGAGATAGCTCAGCAGGTTGAGTGCTTGCCTTGCAACTATGAGGTCTGGGGATTGAATCTTGGCCCTAGCCTGTGCAAACTCATATGGTAAACTGTGGTGCAACTGGTAACATATGGGATGGTGGCAAAGGTTCTCACCTCCCATGTGGGAAACTCCCAGTTCAGTTCCTGTCCTATTCAGCCCCAAGTCCACCTGTGTGGAACAAAGCTATGTCACAACTAATGATGTACAACTATGGAGACTGCTCTGGGCCCTACCCCTTCTCTCTTTCTTTCTTTCTCTCTCCCTCTCACCTGCTCTCAAATAAAATAAATATTAAAAAAATAAAATAATTATTTTGGGATTAACATCCAGCATTCTACTTGTCTTGGTTACTAGAACCAATATCTACAAGTGTATATACAGCATGTTGTTTTGTTTTTCCTTAAAATACAGGATTATTTTTGAATAATTATTAGTTCTTTCAAAAGAGAAAAATGCCCCCCAAATTGTGTTTGCAGCCTCAAGTTAGCATAGTAAATTACCTCTTAAATATGGCAGAATAAAATGTCTTTATTATCAGCTCCACCCTAAATCATATGTGAAGTTAGCCCCCAAATGGTACTATTGGCCACTTATTAAAACTCAATTCTTTCCACGTTCACTATTGTAAGTGGGGGTGGGGGATATATGTACACATTTTCTGACCTTTTCTTATACCAGTGCTCATTAAAAAATTAGTGCTTCCCTCAAACATACTTTGGTACCTCACAAAGTGACTTGCCACCAGGCCTGACCCTTGGAGGAAGGAGGAGAAGGAAGAAGAAATGCTAAAACGTGGGCATATTTTCTCCTCAGACATTGTATTTGTCTCCTTCTATTAGATTTATTTTTGGCATGAAGAAGAACCCATCCATATGGGGAACATTTTAAAATTGCTTGTGAAGAACAGGCATATTTCCAAGAGGAAATGTAACCTTGCCTTCATCTGGCATAGCAGATCAATGCGCTGTAAGAGATCATGTTCAGTTACCTCGGGTTTTTTGTGTGTTTTTTTTTGAATTAGAATTAATGGCTCATTAGTCTTGATCATATCAATATTATAACACCACTTACATTTGATAGAAAAGAAATGAGGGCTGATAGAGTGCACTTACTTCCTTTTACCCTGACTGAATAGTCCATGCCAGCCTCAGGGAAAACCAGCCAGATCTCAGAGGTGGCCTTTTTCAAACAGGCCCCCATTTAAGGCAAATGTGGACTCTTTTGTAAGAGGCTCTTGGAAGAAGAGTTAAAAGGTTCTAAAGGTTTGGGTCACTGGGGACATAGATCAGTGTTTTCCCCCACTTTAGGCAGCAGGCCAGAGTCGGGGAACCAGACACCCTCAGCGTTTCTTTGGCCACATGTTGGACCATATGTCGGAAACTAGAAAAACAGACATTAAGAATCTTCTCTTGAATATCTCTCCCAGGAGGCATTCCATCTACAAAGGGGCATATATTTCTGCAAGGCTCAGAGAGAGAGGCAGTTTGACTCTTTTGAAATAGAAATGAGAAATAATGCCAAGCACAAGATGACATTAAGACATACCCCTTTTCTGGTCCCTAAATTATGCCAAAAGAATCAGTAACCAAATGAAATTAAAGCAAACCAAAACAAAACAAAGTAAAAACAAAAACTTTGTGGAAGGAAGCACCGGAAGCCAGGAACACTAGCTAACTGTGTGACTGTGGGTGACAGGTGTCTGATACTTTTTGCTCGGAAGCACCTTTTTTTTTTTTTCCTTTGGAAATTGTCCCCCACCCCCACCTCCATCATGGCTGGGCTCTAAGTCTATGGCACATGACTTAGTATCTTAACCCCTTGGCCACAGACTCAAAGATGAATACATAACCAAGTCAAACCAGTTAGGGTCTTCAGTGGGAATTTGCTAGAGCTTTCAGGAAAAAACACTTGTTTTGACAGGGATTATGAATTGAAAGGATAAGCTAAATTGATAGCTGCTGGTCTCTATCTTTGCCACATAATGGCAACCCAGAGGAACGCTGACCTGAGAAATACCCAGAGAGAAGTAGATCTGGGTGACACATCTTTGAATGCCTGGAGTTGGTCACTCTTGGTGTCCCTTTTTGTGTTTCAGATGGGACTTTGTCACTTGGAACTTGCTTATTATACTTTGTACTTTTAGATTCACCCCTTTGAGCTTCCTTCCCTTTTCTCATTTGTAAAGAAACATAGCTAATTTAGTGAATCTCTAAGTTTCTTTCTATCTCTTAAGTTTTTAGGAGGCTAAATCTAAATCATTTGACATATTTTACCTAATAATTCATTATAATATATGTCCTCATAGACAGATGATAAGTTTCTTAGAAATCGCCAAAATTTCTCTCATAAATTTCCTCCAATTATTTAGAACTTATGATAATTAGACATGGGGTTAAACTTGTCTTTATATTACCAATGAGTTGTTGAGCGAGAAAACTGATAGAATAAACAGGACCAGGAAATACCATTAAAAACCTGTTTAAGAAAACATACGACTTTAGAAGAGAGGGACACATGATGAAAGTCTATCGGTTAGTCATTGAAGTATGCCTGCATGTTTAATACAGCTATTACACCCACTTGAAAGCAATAAAAACTAAATGTAGTTTTCTAAAAACGTTATCATTAAGATTAGGCAATCTCATCAACTATTTGAGTTTTGTACTCCAATCAACAATATAGATCAAGGTTTCAGTTTGCAAATATCTATTTAAAAATCCTCCTCCCCTTTCATTTTTGTTCAGTGGCATGAATGCGTGCTAGCAAAGAAATAGGACTTGAGTCAAGAATAATTCCCCTTGAGAAAAGGCATATAAGAACTTGGGGATGGTGGTAAAGATGAATTAGCATGATTAAAAAAAAATTAAAGGACACTGTCGTGAGTTCAGCTCCCTTTCATTGTTCCCTACCCAGATTTGTTGACCTTAGGGATGAGACTGAATTAAGAAGAAACTAATAATAAACAGTTTTTTCTCCCTTACCCCTTGGAGAGGCTCACAAAATTTCACTAAGCTATTTTTTAAACGGAATCTAATGTGAACGGAAATGTCTTTTTGACCGCTCTGAAAATATGACGCCTCTTTGCAGGCTCAAAAGTACAGTAGGACATAGTACTGGAAAGAGATTAATTAGCACACTTAGCATTCCTTCATGAAATCCGAGTGTTGATTATAAAATAAGCAACCACATCATCAATGTGGGGGAAATGAGGGCTTGGGTAAGTAATGTGGAGTGTAGAGCTCACAGCCTCTGGCGAGGCTATTGTAGTCGCCCTGTGCTACCAACCCCCCCACCCCCAGCACCGAACTAGCAGGTCTTTTCTGGGAGAGACCTCTCCTTCACCCGCTTCATCGTCCCCTGGGGTACTTGCTTTCATGTACAGCACGCTGGTAACTCACTGTTTACATGGGGCCCTCAGAGAGCTTTGGCTGAGGTTTTGGAAGAGTGGTCTTGCTTTAGTTGTGGGGTCTCTAATGTACCTTCAGGAGCCAGAGAGAAAAAGAATCTATTTTCTAAAGCAGCAGTGACTTAGGAAATCCCTGGTGGGGAAGTTTATCTCTATTTCGGAAAGTCTTTTCCAAGGCTGATTCCTAAGAGTGGATTCTGTGGTTTGAGCGTCTGTGCTGACGACCTCACAGATGCATCATCTGCGGAGGGAACGGCTATTTGTGTGTTAGGCACTGTGGGCAGCTCTGAGGGAGCAAACATGAGTGACCATCTTTGCTTCCTAATAACATAGCTGGCAGGCTTCCGCTTCGTATGCAGAGGATGAGCTCATCCCACCTGCATTTGTGAGGGATGTGTACCCTGCCTCCGTCAGTGGTTTTCAAATTTGGATGTGCAGAGGAATCATCTGTGCGCTTTTTAAATGACCAGTTTCTAGGTCCCATCTCCAAAAGTACTACTTCAGCAAGTCTGGGGCCAGGTTTAGGGTTCAGATTCTCATGCCCGTTGTCCACAAACACCCTGAGTGGACAGTACAAATTCCTCTCTGAAAACCACTCAACCACAATGGCCAGATGAGTCTCAGTGGCCCACACAGATGACACAGATGAAGGCAAAACCCCACCAAAGGCTACACAGAGAGGCACTGCCCAGGGAGACCCAGACAGGGGGATTTAAGAGCATTGTGGGCTAGATTTAGGTATGAAGGAGTTTTCCAAAGAATTTAAAAAGTAACCTGGACTTTAAAGAAAATCGAACCTGATCTAACCATTCCAGTTGTTGTTGTTTACTTTTCAGATGAGGCACATGGGGTTCAGCGAGAATAAATGACTGGCCTATAATTACTCAGCTAAGAGTTGAAGAAGGAGGACCGGACGCAGAGATTTCTAAACTGTGCCTATAAGCAGCCTTTGGAGAGACTGCCCTAGATGCGATTGAACCAGGTACACGGACTAGCGTCCTCTTAAGATGACATGAGTAAACATGGCAAAACATTAATACCGGTTTTAGATTTGGGTTGACACAGCAGAGGGTGACGTGTCAATAGTTTTCAGTGATCTGCAAAGAATATTCCCTCGAGCAGGCAGGCTCTGCCAGGATTCCAATCTCTACTTTCATCACCGACTTAGATGTATACAGACCATATTATAGTAACTAAGAATTACTGAGCATGAATTGTGTATGTGAATTCTATATGAATCAACTCATTTAATCTTCTTTACAAAAAGACTGTACACAGCAAGTGATATCCCTAATTTATAGATGAGCAAATTGAGACACAAAAGGATTAAGAAACTGGCCCAAGTTTGCACAGCTAGTAAGTGATGAAATGTGGATTGGAATCAAGGCTGTCTGCCTCCCCAGCCCTTGCTAAACTACCATTCTATCCAGAAGCTTATGAATTTGCACATGACAGTAACACATTTGGAGAGGTAGCAAATTACTGAATGACAGGATTTTGAAAAGATCTTAGTGGGCTAAAACTAATGAGGTAGCATAATAATAAGGATAAAAGTAAAACTCTATATTCAAGCAAAAGATCAGTTGCATACGTATAAGGATGCTAGTAAGACCTGGCTTAAGTACAATTCATATGAAAAAGACATGGCGGCTTTGGCTGATTTTGTATTTATATGAACAAATAATGTCAAGTGGCTGTCACAAAGCTTATGCATAGGGAAGCCGGGATGGCTCAGCGGATTAAGCGCTCACTTTGCAGCCCCGGGGACCGAGGATAGACTCCTGGCCCCAGACTGTGCAGACCCATGTGCTGAACTGGGGTGTGCTTCCCATGCAGGAAGCCCCCAGTTTGGTTCTTGCCCCCCAGTTTGACCCCTGGCTCGAGGGGGCATGCCTCGCATGAGGGAGGCCCCCAGCCCAGTTTCTGCCCTGCATGGCCCCAGCCCATCTGTGTGGAATGAAACCATGTCAAAGATTGATGATGTACAGCTATGGAGACTGCTCTGGACCCTCCCCCTTCTCTCTGTCTCTCTCTCCCTCTGTCCAAAACAGTAAAATAAATCTTAAAAAAAAAGCTTATGGAATTTTAGGCACAAGCCAAAACAAATCAGATGAGCCCCTCTGCATTCTAGATATGTTAGATTTTAAGTGGAGCTAATGAGAAAATAAAGACATCAGTTTAACTTTCTAAGGAAATGGAGACCAGTACACTGGGTTCAGAGGTAGAAAGCTTTTGTGTGGCGAAGTGGAAATTTGTGTTTTTTGGTAGCTTAGCACCTCTTCCTTTATAGTCTCTCTTTCTCTCTCTCAGTCTTCTTCTCCCTGGAGAATAGCACCTTATTTTCCTTTATGGAACTATTACCCGTATGTATTCCCTGTGGACCTAGTAGAAATGTCAGTGATAATACCCTTGTCCCCTAATTCCCATTTCTGCTCCTTGGTCAAGGAATGAGTCTCTGTCCCAAGCTTAGCCCTCCCCATATTCTGGGGATTAGTTCTCAAACAGAGTGACACATGAGAGAAGATGGTTGGAGCAGGATAATTCTGACTCCAGCATCTGCAGGAGACTGCATGTCCTTCACCAAGATCTCCGCACACTGTCCTAGTCCCTGTGTTATCTGAGGGTGACGGCTCAGTCTGAACTCAGGCACATTCCCATCTGTCATTCTTCATGACCGATCAGCCCATTTATGCAACTAACATTACCATTCAGGACCAGTCCTACCCACACTGGTTTCTCCTTCTCTTCCCTTCTTTTCTAATCCTTATCCCCTTCCTTCTTTTCTTCTTTCTTTTTCTTCAGTTCCAAACTTGTGTATAGACGAGAGTATGAACACAGCAAGTAATTTCTTCTTAGCAAGTTCAGTAAAGTGGAATTGTGTGGCTGAACTGTTTCAGACACAGGGGATTATGGATCTGGCACCACATGTGTGATGCATTCAGCGAGAAAAGTATAACTCAGGTGCTCATTGAGGAAAGAAACAGATAAGGAAAAACAAACCCTAACTGAGAAGAAAGAGATGTAAAATTAGAAGAAGAGGAAGAGAAAGAGGAAGATGGTGGAGGCAATTCAGGATGTTAATTTTTAGATTGCCAAACACTGTCACAGATTGTTTGTCTTGGTCCTTGTGAATTCTTTAAGGCATATGTAGTTATAAGGCAAGCACCACAGGGATGGAAAAAGTGACTTGCTAAAAGCCCCAGAGCTACATGAGTGACATGATTAAATCACACGTCCATGATTGTCCCACCATCTTTCCCGTTCCATGCCGTATCTGCCCCATCCCTATCAGTCCTTCTAGCTGTGACTCTCTGTTAAAATAAAGCTTTTTAGGAAAACTCCCAGTTTTCTTTTTCCCCCCTTTTTTTTTCAGCATGTTCGGTGCCTTCCATGTTGTTTGCAACCCATTGCAAAACATATCTTTAACTCATGGGGCAACCCCACTAAAGGAGATTATATGGTGCACACTTTTCCTCTCCCAAACTTGTTTTCCAACCAGTGTCTCCTGGGCCTCGTTTTCCATCCTTGTAGATTTGCAGGATGAAAGGCCTGGAATGCTCATACGCTGCTGCCCCTGCAGTCACGGAGCCCTCGTCACCGAAATACAGGCGGCTGTGTTCTGGCCAGGTCAGGGGTCATCGGACATGAAATCAAAGCGTGAACCCATGTTCCTGTGAAGGCCAGGAGAAGGAACCGTTCTTTAGTGTTAGCTAGAAATTTCTCTGAAAGCAGAAGACCCAAGAAACTGTGTTCTGTGTGGAGTTTGTTTTCAGTACCTGATTCCTGCTGCGAACGGTGATATGTGGTTGTTTTATAAATGAGTCACATTTGAATTCTAAATCACCACAGATGCAGCACAGCCTTTGATATAAGACTAAGCTTATTTTCCAACAAGCAAAATAATTGCTCACCATTGGTGAGTTGGTGGGGGGTGGGGGTGGGGTGGGGGGAGGGGCAGAGTCTGCTTTTTGAGAAACTATAGCTGCTACCCACGTAACATTCTGAATACTTGACAGTGCAAAATAATGGTATTGATAAGATGTATAAATCTGATCCTGGCTATTTTATGTCAAATTGCTAGAAGACAAATTTCTATGCAAGTATGCAGAAAAGTAATAAACCTGCTTAAGGAACAAATTTAATGGTTTCTAAGCCTATATATTTCTAATATTTGTTTATACTTTTAATTTAATACTATTATTTCTAGCAGAAAGCTTGTTTCAAGTTGTAGAGGTTGGAATAACACTGAAGAATCAGAATTTTCCAAAAGGCAGTTTCCAAGGAAATTCAACATGATTAGATACAATTCTATCATGTTCACTTCTTTGTCTCAAAGATTAAAAAAAAAAAATTTTTTTTTTTGTACAGTATGTAAATTTTGAATAGAGTTTAAAAACTCACCTCCATTCTCCCTTAAGGATGTGGGAGGTGAAAAGGGAGGAGGGACCGGTCTTAGAGAATTTTTCTATAAATTATTTTTTAGTTTATTACTAAAGTCATCTCTCAATGTACATACATATATTTTAGCTCTAATTTAAGAAGTTAAAATGTCCAACTTTAACTTGATGGCATTTCCAGAAATCAAATGAGGGTTTGAGAGCCATCAGTAGAGTTTCTAGGAATAGATAAGTGAAGCAAACAAGAGAATCCTTGCGGGCTGTTCTTTGGTCCCTAAGAAATTAACATGGACTTGACTAGCTGCCTTATCACAGCCTCCAATTCAGCAGCACAGCTCCAAGTCCTCAGCCGGGAAGTCCAGAATTAAGCTTCACAAAGCCGGTTTGAAATCTGTTGGCACGCCAATACGGAGCACGGCTGCGGCCCTTGCTGAGGTTCTGCCTCTTCTGAGGACACGTAATACCCTCGTCTCCAGGGATGCCAAGTCAGCACTTTCCAGGAGCACTTAGAAACAATGGCCTGCCCACCCCTCCCTCCGCCCTAACTACTAGCAATGGCATAATGGGGAGTAAAGGAGGGCGTGAGAAACAGTCTCAGGAAATACTTTCCCGGAGCAAGTCAATATGAATGTGAGGTGTCTTCTAGAGAGAGTGGTAAAGCCCTATCCCCGGGATTCTGCGCGCTTCTGCTATTAATACTGTTGCTCCCGTGGCTGGGCACGTTGATCAGGCATCACCGGTGCATTAGGCTCCTGGTGCAGCTGACTTAGACAGAGTGTCTGCGAGGCAAAGCACTCCAAAATGTTCCTTAGGAAGCAACCCCACGCTGACAGGGAGAGAGAAATGAATCGTCTCCTTCTCAAGTCTCTGTTTGTATTATAAATTAGATGCCTACTTAAAAAAATGAGCAAAGCATAAATAATTTAAAACAAATCAAAGGCCTTTATTACCACCACTGTACCCAGGATCTTGAAGATAACTAGTCTACCCAGCACATTTAAGGAGGCTTGCCCTGCTTTGCTCGCCTCTATTTCTCCTATAATGATGCGCGGTGTAAGAGAAGCAAAGACACATCTTTTTTTTTTTTAAGGGAGTGGGGGTGAACTCAGTATGGGATCCAGTCTCATGTCACTTGCAAGCCCCAGGCCCCCAGACAGCCAGAGTTCATTCTTGATACAATTCACATGGGAGACCTATCATGAATCCATCTCCCTTATTCTCCCCAAAGAAACCAGGCACTTTAAAACCTGAGGGAAAGATCCCAGGACAAAGCCACCAGGGATGCTCTGGGAAGCACTTAAAAGCAAACAAACATCCCTTGATCTAGCTTTTCCCATCACGCTTGTCACTGCTTCTAGCACTGGTAAGGCTACAACTTCATCTGCCTCCTTTCCTTATATTGCTACTGACCAAGGCCTGGTGACAATAACCTTGACCATCCTATTGTTGACCATATTTTGTCACTTACCCACTTAACTGCGTTTTACTTCTGTTTATACTTGTGACAAAGTGATCTGACCCCTTTGTAAATAAAATACAAAGATGATCTTTCACTGGGAGATATGGAATCCAGTGGAAAATTAATAAAAACTGGGGCAAAACAACTGCCTCTAACATATTAAAATATTTCAGAGGCCTAAGTGAGAAACTAAGAATAGACAACTAGAAGGGGATATCTGAGTCATGAAACCTTCGTGAAAGCTACTGCCTTGAATTAGAGTAGGTAAATTTGAAAGCTGTGACTCAGGCAGAATACTTTGTTAGTCCCCAACCTGGCTGCACATCATATCATTTGGGGCCCTTATTACAAATGCAGGTTTTCTGGATCCACACTGGAAGATTCTGCATCAGGAAATCCGGGGTGGGGCTGAAGAATAGGTACCCTGGGAATAATTGTTCAAGAGGTGTTAAAATGTTAGATGGGTGGTTAACACTTGGACTTTACTAACCCGAAATAAGCTAGATCTAGACCAGCGGTGTCCAACCTTTTGGCTTCCCTGGGCCACATTGGAAGAAGAACTGTCTTGGGCCACACATAAAATACACTAACACTAATGATAGTTGATGAGCTATAAGTGAAAAGTCACAAAAAAATCTCATAATGTTCTAAGAATTTCTGTTGGGCCTCATTCAATGCTGTTGTGGGCTGCAGGTTGGACATGCCTGGTCTAGAGTTTGTGGTTAGCCAGGTGTCTGAAAGTAATTCCAGTGGGTTAGAAGTTGAGATTTATGGTAGTTTTTGTGAATTGTGGTTTTATTTTTATTTTTTTAAGGATAGGCTGACGACACCTACCTTTTAAAATGAGCTAGAAAACAATGGTACATATGGTCAGCCTAGTCTCACTGGGCCAAATTCAAGATGTTAGTAGGCTGACCATATGTACTATTTGAAACAGGACAGTACCATTGTATGGAGAATAGCACCATATTTATTTACCTAGACAGTTGATTGGTAGCTGTGTTACCAGAATGAGGATCTCCCCACAGTCCCCCTATGGCAGTTTTTTTTTTTTTTTTTTTTTTTTTTTTTTTTTTTT
>PVKE010048303.1:0-11632 GCA_004027555.1 Craseonycteris thonglongyai | reverse complement strand
TGGGCATAAAATTTTAACTATGATTTAACACAATTTTATATAAATAATCTGATATGACTTACATACCTTATTTAAGTTAAATTGTACCAAGAAATATAGGTCTCTTTCGTAGGTGTCTGCAGAAAAAAAAAGTGATATATTTATATTTCCAAAAGAGAACAACAGTAATTATTAGTACATTTTGCTTTTCTTTCCCATTAATAAAGAATAACAAGACAATCAAGGCATTTCTAATTTTTCTCTAAGTTTATATAATTGTTCAAACACTGTCCAAGGAACACTGACATATAAAGGATAAGTCACCAGATAGGGTTCTAGAAGGGTATGGTAGGCAGTAAAATAATATTTATAAAGAAAAAAAATAAAAACTTATTTTAGAATAAATGAGAAAATTCGAGAAAAATATGCAAATTAGAGAGTATTACAGATCAACTGTATTCAAACTGATAAAACATAGTTTATAATCCATCTCTTTATCTAAAATATAATCTTGCTTTATTTAAAATTAGTTTAAAAAGTAATCTCACAACTATAATCTATTAAGTGCTTACTATTTGTCAAATAGCAAGTACTTTATCATACTACTCTGAAGTATGTATTATTATTTCTACAGTATAAAAAAGGAAATTAGATGGGGAAGCCGGGATGGCTCAGTGGGTTGAGTGCTCACTTTGCAGCATCAGGGACCGAGGATCAAATCCCCGCCCCAGCCCATGTGGAACCCTATGCTGAACTGGGAGCTCCCCCAGTTCAGTTCTCTCTCTGTCTTTGTATCTCTCTCTCTCTCTCTCTGTCAAAATAAATAAAAATATATTAAAAAAAAATATATATATATATATATATAAAAAAAGGAAATTGGGATTCCAGGATAGCACCATAAGTTGGAGTGCTTGCCTTGTAAGCATGGAATCCAGGTATCAAACCCTGGCCCCAGCCCATGCAAACCCATATGCTGAATTGTGGCCTGACTGGTAACCACCAGGATGGCAGCGAAGGTTCTCATCTCCTATGTGGGAGATCCGCAGTTCAGTTCCTGCCCTGGGCAGCCCCACATTCACCTGTGTGTAATAAAACTAAGTCACAACTAATGTTGTATAACTGTGGAGACATCTCTGGTCCTTCCCCTCTTCTCTCTGTCTCTGCCTTTGTCTGTCTCCTCTAAAACAATAAAATAATTCTTAAAAAAAAACAAGGATAGTGTAAATTCAGAGAAATTAAATAAATGGTCTAAATAGAAACAAATAATTACAGATATTCCTTGACTTACAAAGAGGTTATGTCTCATTAAACCCATCAGAAGCTGAAAATATAGTAAGTTGAGAATGCATTTAATACAACTAAACTATGAACATATTTTAATTACCTTAAACAGGCTCAGAATACATACATTAGCCTGTAGTTGGGCAAAATAACCCAACACAAAGTTTACTTTATAACAAATTGTTGAATACTAGAATTTCTTGCATACAGAAAACACAAAACATGATATCACAAAAATATTGGCAACATAGTACATTAGGGAATATGGGTTGCTTATCATCACAATCCTGTGGTTGACTGGGAACTATGGCTCACTACCACTGCCAAGATCAGGAAGTATTGCACAGGAAAAGATCAAAATTCAAAATTTGAAGTGTGCTTTCTACTGAATGTGTATCACTTTTGAAGCAATTTAAAATTTAAAAAATCCTAAAGCAAACCATTATTAAGTAGGGGAACATCTGCATTATCAAGGTCTGGAATCAAGTCCTGTTTTCCCTGATTTCTAAGATTACATTCTTCTGTAAAATCAAACAATTGTAAGACGGAAAATCAAACGTAGAGTCACATAGATGACTGAAACAAGTATCAGGATAATATTGAAAAAACAACACATTTTAATTCCCTTTTATACATGCCAGCATTTTATTCGTGAATCCTCTGAAAAACACTTAACTTGAAATTAATTTTGCCTATATCAAAATTAAATGATATTCTGTCTAATCTGTTTTATCTCTATGTACTAATGTAGATAACCTATTTTTTAATTATAAAAAATTTTTTTTTAATTAGAGTCAACGTTCAATATTTTATTAATTTCAGGTATACAGCATAGTGGTTAGGCATTTCTATTACTTATTATTTGATTACCTCCAATAAGTCTAGTATCCACTTAGGACCATAGTTTTTACAATACTATTGACTATATTCCCTATGCTATATTTTATAACCATGACTATTTTGTAACTGGTAATTTGTACTTAATCTCTTCATCCTTTTCACCCAGACCCCAAACTCTCCTCCCAAATGGATAACATCAGTTATTTTTTCTCTGTATTTATGAGTTTGTTTTGATTATTGGTTTGTTTGTTTGTTTTTGATGTCACATATAAGGAAATATGGTACCTGATGTTCTCTGTCTGGCTTATTTCACTTAACATATTATCCTCTAGGTCCATCCATGTTGTTGCAAGTAGTAACACTTAATTTTTAATGGCCTGTAACATTCCATTGTATATACACCACATTCTCTTTATCCAAATGTTTATCCATGGACACTTAGGTTACTTCCATATCTTGATTGATCATTGTATATAAAGTGTCTTTCTTTATCTCTCATTATGGCCTTTGTTTTAAAGTCTATTTTGTCTGGCATAAGTATTGTTACACAATGTTTTTGCTTTTCTTTTTTTCATTTGCATTTGCATGAAATATCTTTTTCTATACCTTTACTTTCAGTCTGTGTGTGTCTTAATCTGAATTGGTTTCTTGTAGGCAGCAGTATAAATGGGTCTTGTTTTCTTCTCCATCAGCCACCCTCTGTCTTTGATTGGAGCATTTAATCCATTTACATTTAAAGTAATTATTAATAGGTATATAGTTATTTTCATTTTATTATTCATGTTTATTTATGTATTTATTGTCTTAAGGGAGTTCCTCTAAGATTCCTTGTACTACCGGTTTGATGGTTATGAAATCCTTTAGTGTTTTCTTGTCTGCAAAGTTATTTGTCTGTCTAATTCTAAATGATAGCTTTGTTACGTAGAGTAATCTTGGCTGTAGGTTCTTGCTTTTCATCACTTTGAATATTTCACACCATTCCCTTTTAGCTGCAAAGTTTCTGTTGAGAAACCATCTGACAGTCTTATGAGAGCTCCCTTGTAGGTAACAAACTGCTTTTCTTTTAATATTCTTAAGATTCTCTCTTTGTGTTTAACCTTTGAAATTTTAAATATGATGTGTCTTCATGTGGGCCTTTTTGGGTTCATTTCTGTGATTTTTAGCTTCTATGCCTATTTCCTTCTTTATTTTAGGAAAGTTTTCAGTCATTCTTTTTTTGCGTAGGTTTTCCAGACCATGCTTTGCCTCCTCACCTTCTGGAAACTATGATGTGAATGTTGTTATGCTTGACGTTGTCCCAGAGGGCCCTTAAATACTCTAATTGTTTGAATTCTGTTTTCTTTCTGGTGTCCAGATCTAGTGTTTCCTGTTACCTTGTCTTCCAAATCCTTTGGCTTCATCTAATCTGCTGTTGATTCAATCTAATAGATTTATAGTTTTATATTTATTTCTGATTAGTTCTTTTTTAATGATTTCTATCTCCTTGTGTGAGTTCTCACTGAGTTTATCTATTCTTCCCCTAATTTCACTGAGCATCCTTAAAACCGGTGTTTTGAATTCTGTATTTGTTTATTATTTATTTTAGTTCTTTTTCTAGAGTTTGGTCTTGTTTTTGTTTGTTTGTTTGTTTGTTTAGTTATTTATATTTTTTAAATTTGAGACATGTTTCTTTGTTTCTTTATTTTGGCTGCCTCCCTGTGCTTGTTTCTGTGTATTGTAAAAAATATATCTCCAAGTCTTGGCAGGATGGCCTTATATAGATGTCCTGGGTCCAATGGTGCAGAATGTCTTGTCACCTGATTTTCATGCTCCAGGGGTGTCCCTTGTATGGATTGTGTATGTCCTCCTGTTGTAGTTGACTTTGATTGCTATTGAAATGTCAGTGAGTTGAACGGATACTCAGGCTCACTGGCTGTGACTAC
Organism: Craseonycteris thonglongyai; assembly: GCA_004027555.1. Classification (NCBI taxonomy): domain Eukaryota; kingdom Metazoa; phylum Chordata; class Mammalia; order Chiroptera; family Craseonycteridae; genus Craseonycteris; species Craseonycteris thonglongyai. Next base: position 7,610 of record PVKE010048303.1, on the reverse strand, counting down.
AGTAGACAAACTGTTGTGTGAGGTCTTTCCCCATGGAGAGGGATTGACATTAAGGGGGCTCTGGTTCTTGATGAGTTCACCCTTTAGGTGTGTCATTTGTGTAGCTCTTGGGTGGTGCTCTGGTGTGGAGTGAAGCTAGCCACAAAGTATTTTGGTTCTAAGGCATCATGGGTGAAGCTCTGGTACAGGCCTACCTCAGCCACTGCTTAGCCTGAGGACACCTGGTAGGAGGTACAAAGTGATCTGTGATTGGTAGCTGCCTGTATTGGACTTGGAGGTACCGGTACCTGCGACAGGCTATGATGTGAACCAAGTCCAGCTGGGAATGCCTTACTTAGTATGCATTTTGAGGTAAAATATTTTGGTCTTAATTTAAATTTACAATTATAAATTTAGTTTTTAAGAGCTGTTTTTGAAGTATAGAACTATGAGTTAAATGAAAACAGAAATGATAGCTCTTAGGGGGGTGTAAAAAGTTTAGTTGTTTTTCACAAATAAGAAAGATATTACATGTGATCTTAGTAAGACTACACATACAAGTATGGCTATTTAATCCATATAAGCAAGACAAATTAACATTTTATTTCACTGAGCTACATATTTATTAGATAGAACAGTCAAACTTTAGTTAATAGACATGTTTCAAAATATGTTTAGTTTGATATAAATTTGATTTTCTTTGAAAGAAATACTATGCCAGCAAATAATAATATTCCATAGAATTTTAATGCACTTAAAGGTGGAAATCACTTAGATGGGTGCTTAGCAACTAGATTGGCAAGCTTGCTGTGACAGAACACTTCTTTGGAGATTCTACTCTAATAAATCTAGAGACTAAATAGTTTTTACGTATTCTTGCTGTTTACTCAAGAAATTATAAAAACTTTTTTTAACTCTTTATATTTAATTATAATGAATGTAGTGAGAATAAAAGGTGTAACAAAAAAAGTAGATATAATTGGCCAGAACCATTTGTTTTGCCTGTATGAAAAGATCACAGAGAAATATCTGAATTATGCTCAGTCCCTTTCTTTCTTTTTCTTTCTTTCTTTCTGTTTTTTTTGTTTGTTTGTTTTTGAATGATAAAAATAACAATATCTGCTATGAAATTTCAGTAGGATAAAGGTCATACCAAGTTTCTTTATTCATCCAGTATCTTGTTTATTAGGTAGAGTTGGAGTTCTAAGAGAAGCTTTGTCTTCCTTGCAATAGAATGAATTTACTCAATTTGTTAGACAACAAGATTCAAAGATCCCAAGACAAGCATGCAAATTATGTGTACCTCAACTTTACACCCCTGGAAAACTGTAGGCCAGTTCAAAGTGCATCCTGCTGAGTCCAGGTAGAAAAAAAGGCTGCAAACTCAGTAGAACCTCAGTTAATGTGTTAATGAAGATCAGGGCTTTAAAAGCACAGGATTTTAACTAACTGGTCTTTCAAATTCTAAATCTCAAAACTCTAAAAATATTTTGTTTATTTGTTTGTTTGTTGTTTGATTATTTGTTTAAGAGCTTTTCTTACCATCATATGATTTTAATATCAACTTTATGATATAACTTACTAATATATTCTTATTTTTATGGTTGCAGACTATTAAATATCATTTAACTAAAAAGGTGAAAGATAGATGTTGTCACTATTAATGAAAAGAATCTCTCATCTTTGCATAATTTATTTAAATAACAATAAACTGCTCCAGGAGAACTTCAGTTTTATGTCAAAAATGCTGTATATTAAAAATGTTATATATTAAAACAAAAAACAAAGTACGAACTAATAGTACAGAGTACCAAGTATGAGTTTCGTTTCTGGACTATTACAGTCTTTAGAGGCATCTTTATGGGTCAATATGTACACATGACACATACATATTCAGCCCAGTTGACCTCACACATATTTAGTATCTATTATGCGAATGACGCTGAGTTAGGTTCTGGAAGTACAAAAATTATTGTTACACAATCTTGCCCACACAAGTCTCCCAGTTACCCAGACATTTACCATAGAGATTAACTACATTAAGAATTAAGAAAAATTTTTAAATATTTGTAACACTATTTTTAAGTTGATTCAACTATTTATTAAACTATTTTAGCTTTGAATAATGTTATTAGATATTTATTTAGCTTCCAAAGTACAAGAATAGGTAACATAAAAGTAATGTGATAATATGTATGTTATCAATTACATTACTCTACTAAATGGAACACTCACCTATAGTCTCTCCATCATCCCAAAACAGGGATCCTTGCGCCATCTGTTTATCATCTGCAGCAACAATGAGCTTCATGTAATTTTGTCGACTATGAGGGAAAAATATCATTTTATCAATGTTTACCAAGTGGTATATGTCTTTTTATGACATGACATACATAACAGTATCCCAGAGAACAAACTAAGAATATTTATTAAGTAGGCAGCAAACTGTTTTAGACAAAGAAAATAAAGCACTTTTCTTTCTTTTTTTTTAAATAATTTCATGGGAATGATATAAACCATAGAATTATTGATATTTAATAAAATTATCATGTATGTCTTTTTATCTTAATAATTCAACTACTATAATATATCAAAAGTGGCCTCATTTATAATAATTAAAACTATATTAAGTTTATTCTTCTTTTTGGTAATCTTTGACCATTACATGAAATTGTTTTAATAGTTTCTTTTGTTTGTTTGTTTGTTTTTATCTCCTATGTCCAAGACTTCCCCACATTTCCATATATAAGCCACTGATTTCTCCTTGGCAATTGTGAATGAGAGTGTGGAGAGTAGCCAGCAAGTAGTAAGTCCTATCCTTGGAACTGAAGATACCTCTCAAACTTGCGTTGTTGGGGGAGGAGTTGGGAGTGGGCACCAGATATATGGTGATGGAGGGAGAGCTGATTCTGGGTGGTGAGCGCATAATGCAATGCATAGATGATATAATGTAGAGCTATATACCTGGAGACTATGTAATTATTAGCAACCACTGTCACCCCAATAAATTTAACAATAAGAAAAATTAAAACAAAACAAAACTTGTAACTACATAAGAACCTGTCTGGAATTAAATCCTTGCCTCCAAGCTCACTGTATATGCAAGTGGGTCTGAGAGCTTCATATTGCTAAGGAAGCATTTCTCAGACAAATTATGTTTAGTTATCTGTATTTTCTAATCACAAATGTTGAAGGCTGTGTATACTGTCATGGAAGTCTCCTAAAATATCCAGAACATCTAGAGTTTAAATCTTCATAGCAACTTGATATTGTTCGTGTAAATATATATACACATATTATATATATTTATTTCAGTTATATTTACTAGGATAAAGACCAGCATACATTATTAGCAATGATAATAATCTAGTTTAACCCCCAACTTTCTGAAGTATTTAAAATCTGAGATTAAAAAGAACTTCACAACTTGGCATTCTAATACATGTGTGTGTGTGTTGGGGAGGACACATGTGCATTTGTTCTCTAACATGTGTGTGTGTATATATTTATATATAGTTTGTAATTTATGTATGCATATTTATATGTGTGTATTTTATATATTTATGTATATAATAGCTATGTGTATTTATATATGTATATATATTTATATATATGTGTGTATGTATATATATATGTGTGTGTGTGTGTGTGTGTATATATATATACACACACACACACACACACACACACACATATATAGGCTTTCCAGAAAGTATCTAGCCATGTAATATGAAAAATAGAGGTATTTATGGTTGCATTTTTTTTGGATAGCTCTTGCACATACCCAATATCCTATTTTCTTTAACCCCTACACACACACACACACACACACACACACTAGCCTCTCTCCTCTTCTCTCATAACAAAAGAACAACTTATGAATGGTACCCTCTATAAACCCTCTTTTTTCAGGTAAAATAATTTCCTCATCTTTAATTGGTATCAAGGTAGAATATTGATAGAAATGGATCTTGAGAATCTTGGAAAATAGAGACTATTCATTTCAACTGGGGTGAATAAATATCACCAAGAGAGTAGATACAGCATAAGAAGAGAAGAGAAAGAGAGACAGAGTCCTCTAGAATCTAAATGTTTAAGGCAGGAATTTAGGCAGCGGAAATAGAGACTCTATGACTGGTATAAAATCTGTGACTGGCATAAAAGATTCATTTTTACATCAGTCACAGGAAATACAGTGAATCCACCATCTCTTACAGATTGAAGATGTTGCTGAATAAGAGAGAGAGAGTACCAAGTAGGGTGTTCTGGGGCAAAGAAGAGAGGGTTTAGGACAAATAATTAGTTATGAATACTTATGGGTAGAAAGTCTGAGTTATCTTGTCTTCATATAAGACAAGGCTATGAAGGAACACATCTGGTTCTTCTGTGGGCAGCAGTAGACTTGGTAGTTTGAAGGAGTAATCAAATCAATGGATATCTACATTGTCATAGACTAAAGTGAGTCAGGGAATATTTCATAACACTGACTGAGGAAGGCAGAAAAAAAGGAACTGAAAAGATAGAAGGAAAGAGAAGTCCTCTAAGCAACATTTGCTTAAAGTTTTTAAAAAATCATTTAAAAATTATGTTTTCATGAAGTAATACTTTTTTCTACATATCAGGTGCAGAAAAAAACTGAGAACTTAGATAAGGCAGTCATTCAAAATATAAGGCATTCATTTGTGACTATCTTTTCATTTTTAAACAGAAGACATTAAGTTTTAGTTGGTATATTAGTGTACCAACTAAGCATTCATACTGTAAGAAGGAATATTATGTTTGAAGAAAATTTTCCATGAATCTCTCAAGTTTCTGCATATATTGTATACAGAAGCACTGACAGGTTTTCTTCTGAATGATTCTTTAAAGAAGGAATGTCCAATCTTTTGGCTTTCCTTGGCCACACTGCAAGAAGAAGCATTGTCTTGGGCCATGCATAAAATACACTGATGATAGCTGATGAGCTAAAAAGAAAACCTCAAAAATATCTCATAATGTTTTAAGAAAGTTTATGAATTGGTGTTGGCCGCATTCAGAGCAGTCCTGAGCCAAATGGGGCCTGCAGGTCACGCACTGGACAAGCTTGCTTTAAAGGGTGTCTTTAATGTAAACAGAATTAGAAGACAGAGCAATGTTTGTTTGTTTAACTTAAAAATTACTGTCCACTATAATAAATATAACGTCTCCCTTCAAAACAAAGAATGGACAAGTTTGCTTACAGCCCCTTATAAACAACTGAGTGTCCTTGAGTTTGGAGGTTCTTTGCTGTGACACAAACCTCCTGTATGTGTAGCATCTGGCTGGGCAACTCCATGTCACCCTCCTGGGACTTGGGGGACAGGGAAAACTGTAGCACACTTCAAGGTCACATTTTTTAGTATGCCATGAATAAGGAAGGTCTTTGTTTTTAATACAGCATCTGTGAAATCAGCAGGCTAACTTGTAAGCTTGGAAGTAAGGTAGTATCTGAGATCTTTCCTACTTCTTGATATTTCTAGATAATATATCTTAAAATTTAATCTGAGCTTTGTAAACACTTCACTTACCTGTGAAATGTGTTTTGATCAGGCTCTTGACATGGTAAGATGTAACCACCACGGACATGTAGGTTTATTTTGTTTAAAGGAGCTTCAAATTCATTAAATATTCCTCTTAGACCAATATCTTGGCCCTGAAAATGAAAGGGTTGTAATGAGAATCAAAAGCAGCAAGAACATAATCATCAGCAATATTGGTACTTGATGGGGCACATTTATAAAATTAAATGCTACACTGTCAATTTTAAAACACAGACACAAACTTTTGTTCAAAAGTCATGTTGTTCAAAGCATACACTTTGTCCTTGATTTATTGATAGATTTGAAAGTAATTTACCACTACTTGTTTTTGTTGTGCTCACATGCAGAAAATGTATGGATTTTTGAAAGGTCACAGAAGTTATTCCTGATTTGTCACATTCATTATTACTTAAAGAACTGCATTACCTTTAATGATCATTTTGCATATCTGATAAAAGGCAACAAATGACCTTTTGGTTTTGACCTTTTGGTGTGCAATGTGTACTTTCCATGTTTATTTGGTAAAATAAATAAATGACTACATAATAAAACTATGACAGAATAATTCTCTTTCACTGTATGTTAATTTGCTTCAAATATAATTAGCAAGAAATATCTTTCTAATTTTAAGTGAAAAGTAAATCAAGTATGTCATTCATGAACATACTAAGATCAAAATATCTGTTTAGTCAATTCCCCAGAATTTCTTAATTACTTACTGTATGGTAATCAAACCACCGAGCATTAGGGACGTAGCCTCGTACAACGCTAGTGTACTGAAATTTAAAGAATATATTCATTAAAAACATAAATTAGAGAAAAAGTTACTTTGTGAACAAAAATAAGTAGTAGAACTTACAGGTTCCAATACAGGGGTAACCAAAAATGCTGGACCCCACAAGAACTGCTTGGATATATTCCAGGTTGGCTTCTCACTATAAAACCTTGAAAGAATATTTACAAATAATTTAAAAAAGGACTTCATCTCTTCTGAATACCATAAAATAATAAATCTTTAAATCATATTTTGCCATATGGACTTTTGTGAACTGAAATGAGTATCAAAACAACACAAAATTCTATGACTTGAAATTCACAGTACAGTAGTACAATACTTTATGAATAAATTGAGACTATGCCTAACCTAACTCCCTGACAAAATGCAGAGGATTGGGATGGATGCGTAAGACCAACTGAATGAGAAATCTTCGAAGAGAAGTCACAGAGGTATAAATATTAACTGTGCCTAAAAGATCAACAAAATAGAAAGTAAAAATTAACACCAGGAAGAGAACTGTGAGAGAAACGTGTTGTAATCATCTTGACTTGGTAACTTTAAAAAGCGTTTGCCTACCCTGCTTAACTTAGAGGTCATGAGTGTTCACTTCAGCAGCACAGATATTAAATTAGAGTTTATGAATAATGGATTTATACATCATAAATGTTCTTCCATATGTTTATAGATTTCTAAATTTGAGACATAAATGGCAGAAAAACTAAAATGGTTTTGTACCTGCCATAATTTTTCCTCTAATTAAAATTGAAGTGTAAATATTTGTGCATATTCTTTATTTTTTGTTTTGTTTTACTATAAAACAGATTAATGCCAAGATGGACTACTGGGTTTACTTTTCCATGAACTCCCAAAGGGAGCAAAGGCCCAGGAGTTTTCAATAGGACAAGAGTCTGCGTACTTAATAATAATATTTCTGGTTGAAGACTCAGTCCAGAGCTATAAACCAACTATCTTGGGAAGTTAATAGGGAGATGAAGGGTGAGAGTCTGAGGAAAACAAAAAGGTAAGAGATTCAAAAAATGTTACCAGAAATAAAGAAGGGATTATGGTTTAATAGAGCAACTAGATGTGATAATTTGAATGTAGAAAGAACTTTTACTTTTAAATTTTTTATTATTGTTATTGTTTTATAGAAAGCTGGATGTTTTATCCTATTACTAGAACAAAAAAAATATTTATTAACTTATTATTTTGGTAATTTTACCTTGGAAACTACTGTTTCATTTGAGTAAATATGTGCTGTGTATTTTTTACAGGTTTTCCAATAGTACAACACA
>PVKE010048302.1:0-11632 GCA_004027555.1 Craseonycteris thonglongyai | reverse complement strand
TCAGTGCATAGTTATTTCTATTTTACTTTTTGACAGATAGAGAGAGAGACAGAGACAGAGACAGTTAGAGAACCGAACTGTGGGAACTCCCCAGTTCAGCACGTGGGTCCTGCCTGGGCCGGAGCCGGGATTCGATCCTCGGTCCTCATGGCCTCAAAGCGAGCACTCAACCCGCTGAGCCGTCCCGGCTTTCCCCCGACTTTTTCATTGAAAGTATTATTTAAAGACAAACGTTCACATTTGAAGAAAGTTAGGTGTCCAGATATTTGTCAGGACTCTTAAAAAAGATTGCTTATGGCCAAGATCAAGTGTAAGAATTTTAAAAAAGAAATTTCATAATTTGTCAAGGAAGTACTCAGAAGGAAATTAATTAGTATTACTACTTGCTTCTTAAGAATGCTGACTTTGTAAGTATGTAGTCTGTTGGTAAATCTAATGATTTAATTAGAGCCAAAAAAATAAAATAAATGTTAATAAGAGCCTTTGTATTATAACACATTATATAATTCAAAAGTAAATCTTTTAGTGGTTCTTCTTGAGATTTGCCATTGACAGTTTAGTGAAATCAGCTATATTTATGAAAGGTTATCTGCTTTAAATACCATTCTCTCATAGCAGTTATGGTATTACTTATAGTGTGGGATAAATAGCAAATACTAGCATTCATGTTGCTTCTTAATAGCCTCCTATAAAGACCTTCATTATCCCATTCATAAGGAAGAAAAAGGATGGAATAATAAATCACAGGTATTTTATGGGCCCATAAGCAGGGAGGCAAGGTGACCATTAGGGGTTTCCCCAAAGCAAGCCAAATAAATTGAGTGCTATGTATATTTTTTGAAAAAGATATATTTTATTGTTCTTGACAGAGACAGAGACGAGGGGGATGTCCCAGAGCCGTCTCTAGAGTTGTACATCATCAGTTTTTGACATGGTTTTGTTACATGCAGGTGGGTGGGGGCAGTGCAGGGTGGGAACTCAGCTGGGGGCCTCCTGCATGGGAGGCATGCCCCCTTGAGCCAGGACCTGAATTGGGGGGGCTAGAACCAAACTAGTGGCCGCCCCTGCATGGGAAGCACACCCCAGTTCAGCATATGGGTCCACAGAGGCCGGGGCTGGGGCCGGGATTTGATCCTCACTCTCTGGGGCTGCAAAGTGAGTGCTTAACCCACTGAGCCATCCCGGCTTCCCCTAGTGCTATATACTTTGTGCACTGGAGTAAGTCTGCATGGCTGTCTTTTGTTTTGGGGTGTTACAACTGGCCCAAACGTGATGCCACGTTTCCTTATTTTCTTAAAATATATAGACTAAAACTTGGTTGTATTGGGTGGGAGAGAACCCGTGGCAAGAGAGGACACAGATCCGCTGACAAGTGCAAACCGAAGGAACAGTATGTGTGCACACCGAGGGAGGAAGCAGTTAACTCTATCAGGACCTTTCTGCTGCTATTTCCTATCCAGAGCCAGCAGAGTGTCCCATTGTTAATCTCAGGGTTGTTGTTTGAGGGTCATAGTGGATGCAGGTTTTAAAAATAATGTTCTTTATTTTGGGATGTAAGAGACTATGGTATAGATCATGGATTTGGGAGCCAGAAACACATATGCGGCTCCTTAAAGCATGTTGGGTATCATATTCTGATAAAATGCCATGCAAAAAAATTCTTGGTGAGAGTGGGAACCCAGTAAATATTTCATGCCCCCTCCTGCTTGGCTCTTAATAACAGGGTTGTTAATAGCACTAGAAGGTAAGTACGAAACTGAGATTTCACTTCTCGGAGCCAAATTGGCTTTTTACCTCAACCGACAAATTCTGAAGTTGAAATGAGTCATAATAAGGATTAGTCAGGGAAGCTTGAGTTGAACCTATTTCTCCTGCTCGTGTGACTCCTTATCTGCCTCCTATGGGTTATAATTGCTGGATTCGGTTTCTGAAATTAGCAAAGAGGGAAGCAAAGTAAAGACAGATACCTTACTCCTTGCACTTGTTTTTCTTGCACTTGTTAGGGAAAGGCTAGGACTATAAACATACATGATTTCTTTATTATCACTAGAAGAAATGCAGATATAACTATGTGGGAGAGAGTGTAGAGTCTCATAGTTGACTGTGAGGTTAAAGATATTTGAAGAGCTTCTCTTCACCCTCCACCCACTTAAAAAAAATTTTCAATGACTGTTGATATTCAGTCCCCACATGGCTTCTTCTTTGTATCCTTAGTTACAGGAGTTCTGATCAGCTGTTCTTCAGGTGGTTCTCAAGGGTTGTGCTATACACTTGAAGAGATTTTCCTGTCTTCAGTTTCTTTTGTCTTCTGAACTTCTCTTTGTTACTAATTCAATAATGCACTTTGGTTTCTGAAGTTAGAAGCCTCTATAAGGCGTGTTACGTGTGGTATGAGTGCCTAATGTATGTAAGAGGTTGAGTGAGTGAGTATTATGCATGTGTGTGTGTGTGTGTGTGTGTGTGTGTTTCTGGGAAGTGGTGCTCATCCTATTTCAGGCAAGTTTCCTGAAGGAAGGGTTAAATCAACTGGTTGAGCTGATTTTACTCTCCTGTGGTGATATTTTATTTATATGGTAAAATGCTTGGGAAGCAATTAATTTGTCAGGGGAACATCTTGTTATTGTAAATTAGCTGAATATGTAATAAAATCGCCATGCCATAGATGGGAAAAAGACAATTTCTAAAAATCTGAAATAGCCAGAGGGTCTTTCTATATTCCATCAGTTTATTTTCACTCAGGTTTCTCCGTTGAAAAACAACAGCTTTGAAAAACTCCTAGCTTGCCGTTAAGAGAGGTGTCTCAGCTGGTGAGTTAAAAAAAGGGGAGGCAGGGAGAGGGGAGAGGGAGGGTAATGGAAGAAGCAGAGATGGGATGGTAGATGTTTGTGCCTCGTTTTCTCTCGCCGGACCAACGATGACTGATACATCCATTAAATTTCAGCCCAGGCTGATTGACTGAGTGGATTTATATAAATTAAAAAATACAGGTCATATACCTTTTCTGATAGACTGTAAATGAGAAATAGGAATTCCTTTAAACCTCAAAGGAGGAAATCCATAGACTAGGCTTTCAAGTCAATAAAGCAGTTCAGCCTCAACTCTTCTTGCTGTGTTTGTACAATAAGTTTTAGTTAATAGATAAATATTACACCAGCCTTTCCCTAACTTTTCCAGCAAGAGGTAATTTGTAAATGAACTCACGTGGGGTAGAAGAATTTCTAGCTTTTGCTGCCCTTTGAACTTGTGCTTTCCAGACCTGAAGGAGGCAGAAATCATTCCTTACTCCATTTTTTTTTTTTCCTGGTGTAACAAGTGACAGTGGCATTAGTTAAGGAACAATGACTTTTATTCACACTCATTCTCTCAGCTCCATGTCCATTTGTCCATTGGAATGAGCCACTCATCATACTTCCAGGTTTTTCCTCTTTCAACAGCAAGAGTTATGAAAAGAAAATTCCATTTTTTCCTGGCCCTTCATGACAGGCAGACTGAAGATTGTGGTCATTTGGATTAAAAACATATCCATCACCAGCAGCTGGTGGGTTATTATTATGTCTCCTTTGAATATATGAATTTCATACACTGTATGTTGGAAGTCTAAGAATGCCAACTTTTTAGATAAATAATTATCCCATTCGTGATGTACAGCACACTGTTGCCATATTTTCTCACTTTTACAGCATTCTTGCTCTCATCACCCATAACATAAATCTTTGGCTTTCATATTTAATAAAACTACTAAGGTAACAACCCCCGCCCCCCCACCTCCCGCACCATACTCACTATAGTCAACCAGTCACACACACCATCATTTGACTGTCATTATTTGTTTTCTTGCGACAGATATTTTAGTAGATCATTGAGTTTAAATCTGATAGCATATTTGATACATCAGTGCAGGTAAGTAAGCAGATGACCTTATTGAGCATGTGCTGGCTATGACCTCAGCACATAGCCCTCAGCTTCATGAACTTCCATGGATAGAAAGATGAATGAATGAATAAAGTTCCCAGCATCTGTCAGTGTTATTATCTGAGCCCGCTAATCTGTCAGGTGAGTTTTGGAAAGTGGAGAGAAATATGGGCATATGGGGGAAGGCTAGAATGGGAGTGACAGTCTCTCAAGAGATTTATTTTTTCTTAGCCTGCATTCCCTCAGTCACCGAATCTTTGGTTCCTTCCCATGGGCGAGAGGCACTACCCATCTCTTGTATTCAGGTTTCTGAAGTGATGAAATCAAACTCCTGACTCCATTTCCTAGTTCTCTCTCTGACCCCTCCACCCCACCCCACAATTTATTTCTCACCATAAACCTTAGTTCATACCTATACATCTATAAAGTTCATACCTATACATTGACCATGACTGTGAGATTTGTGGGTTTCCAGTAAAAAAAAATAAATAAAAGGGCTTAGTTTAAGCATACGGTTTGCTTGAGGGTATACATGCACCAAGAAGAGACTTGTAATCTTATGAATCTAACTAGTTAGCTACTAAGCAGCACTGGTCCAGAGGTTCGTGAGATGGACTGAATGCATTTTTCCCTTTTCCTGTTTTCCATTCATGTTGCCTCCTGGGCTTTGGAGAAGAACAGGAAATATCCCTGCCTTGGTGTTTGCTTTTTGGACAATGGAGAGATTAACTGTCATAGAAGAGCCTTCCCCGAGGGGCAAACAAGGGAGGCAGGGACTTTGGTCTCTGGGACAGTGACCCACTAGCTGCTGAGTCTGAGGACCCCTGTCCCTAATCCTGTGCATTGCTGACATGACTGAATAGGGAAGTTTTCCATGACTCCTACACGATGACTATGGCTGTAGTCCTAGCAGTCACTTTTTTTTTTCTTTTTTTAATAGAAGTGGTAATGGATAGGTTTATCCACACTGCCTTGTCTTGTTCTCCTTGTGGTTAGGCGTTAAGGATGGTTGAATGTAGCTATGTGGTTTCAGAAGTTATCTCTTAACTACATTTTCTCCCCAGACTTGTGTTAAGTTAATTGTTATCCACATAGAATCTGATGGAGAGCTCCAACCTCATTAGTTTCATGCTTAACTTTCACACAGCCTTAATTCTTAGCGTGGGTACTTTGAGCTACTCTGAAACTCACCGTGTTGTCTTTGGGAAAAAGACCTCATTATTCTTTATTGCCAGCACCATTCCTTGCACATAGTAGATACTCAGTAAAGATTGGTGAATTGATTCATTTAAGCTCTGATAGGAACAAACAGCCTAGCCTCTTCAACTCAGGTAGTGAGAAGTCAGGAAGGGCACTGGGTGAGATATTGTGAGCTACTGTTGGTGAAAACAGTAGAAGTTGGAATGTGTTATTAAAGTGTTGATACTAACATAAACCACGACAAACCTCAAAAGCTGAATGCTTATTTATTTATTTATTTATTTTTTATGAGACGCCCAGGTAAGCATGGATTTATATTTCAAAATCAGGTATAGATTTATGTTCAGATTTGTTTTTTCCAAGGATTATAAAATCATATTTTGTCTTACAAATGTATCAGGACACTTTAGGTCTGCATCACTTGTTAAGCTTTTCAAGGTTTTCATATCTGTTTCCTCTTTTGAGTCCCAACATTCAGTCAGGTCGTATAGATATTGATTAGTACACCCATTTTAGTTGTTACATAACTGAAGCACAGTGAGTTAATGAATATATATTAATTATGCATATTGATACAATTAATGACAATAACTTATTAGCCAGGAAGTTCCTAATGTCTGAGTTTGGTTTTCCGTGCTATAAACTAAGTCAGTTTCCCCTTCTTGGAAAGCTCCAATCCTATACCAATTAAATAATAATCATCCTTTAGCTTTCTCCTTTCTATGATATAAATAATATGGTATTTTCTGAATTGCTCAGTAATTTTGGCTTGTCAACACTATTGTTCTTTGTTCTTGGTCATTTAAGAACTAAGCTACTTTTTTTCTTTTTGTTTTGTTTAGGTCACGTTTTTATTGGCGTGGGTACAAATAGTCATCATACATACATCATAGTACCTACTCAGTATACAGCTGTTTAAGAAAATTAAAGCACCAAAAAAGAAAATATTTAGAAGATGAAAGTGTTAGTAGTTACAATATTACTTGCTATAGTTGACATATTTTATTGGCTGTTATAAAGTATCATTATTAAGTCTTTGTGGCACAGCAATTTGTAGTTTAGACTACAGAATTTAGACAGAAAATTCAAGTTCCAGCTCTGTCATAGCCCCGTTTCCTCACCTGTACAGATTAAACTTGTCTCATAGGGTTGTCTTGAGAACCCATGTGTGACTGTAACTTCTTTTTGCATGAGTAAAGAGAAGAAGAAGAAAAAAAAAAGAGGTATCTTGTTGGGACATGAAATTATATCAATACTTTTTAGAACATTATCTTGAGAATACACCATCCTCTCTGAGGAGTGGTAGAATAGATGGCCGTCTATGCCATCATCTTCATGACCTTGTCTAACTTTCGCTGGAGTCAGAGTTTGAGTATGTAACATCAGACTGATATAAGCCATAAATAAACCCTGTGTGATCAGGTTGATACCAACATTAGTAAAAACTAATGATGCCTTCAATTGACATAATGCCTTGCAGTTCGTTGCTTTGTTCATTCAACAGACATCTATTAAGTGACACATTTATTAAATGGCTAAGAGTTTAGCATAGTACGAAGTATTGAGGATACAATGTCAAGTAGGTGATAGCCCATGTTTTCAAGGCAAATGCCAATTTTTTAAAAAAAGACTTTATTTTGAGATAATTGTAGACTCATATGCAATTTTATGAAATAATATAGAGAAATCTTGTACCTTTCACCCATTTTCTTGCACAGTTGCAGCCCAATATCACAACCAGAAAATTGGCATTGATATGGTCCACAGACCTTATTCAGAACTCACAAGTTTTATGTGCATTTGTGTGTGTATGTGTGGTTCGGTGTTATTTATTATATTTGTAGATTCCTGTGACTACCTCCATAGTCGAGGTAGGAAAAGTCCTACTACAAGGTGTTTGCTTGTTTTCACATTATACTTTATAAAAAAGTGATACTTTGGCAAATAAATTTTAGCTTGACTGACTCATATGTTACTCATGGATCACTAGGGACACAAAACACCCTTTTGACAATGCCTATAGTTTTATCTTCTTTTTTTCCACCTTGTTTGCCACTGACTTTATTTAAGTCTTCCTCGTTTTTATCTAGATGGACAGAATAGCTTCATAGTTGGTCTTTAAACACTGTGACTGCAGAGATCTAGTCTATTTGTTTTATCAGGTTATATTCCTAAAACTTAAAAGGGATAAATACATGAACACATGGATATTGCTATAACCCAAACTGTGTTTAAGAAAAACACAGATTAGGTTAGGTCTCTTTATTCCTCAGAAATCTTCAGCAGCTTCTCATTACTTGCACAATACCATGGTGTTTCAGACCTTCATAATCCAGCCCTAATCTACTTTTGGGAGAGTCCTTAGTGGATTCCAAGCTCATAAATTTGTTGGGACTATCCCTCATTCATTTTCCAAACCCACACTGCATTGTCCCACATCTTCCCATATTCTAAAATGATCTATTTCTTTCTTGTTCACTGATACCCTCCTGAATTCAATGTAGCCCTTGCAAATAACTTTTTTGTTTAATCTTCCCACAGCTCCCTATAAGATACACCTCCCATTGAACAGATTCAGCAACAGAGGTTTGTGTAGGTAATATGTCAGGGCCCACAGTTAGTAAATGACAGTGTTGGTTGACTCAGAGCCAAAGCATCTCATTAAAAATCTTATAATCCGGGGAAGCTGGGATGGCTCAGCAGGTTAAGCGCTCACTTTGCAGCCCTGGAGACCAGGGATCGAATCCTGGCTCCAGCCCATGTGGACCCATATGCTGAACTGGGATGTGCCCCCAGTTCGGTTCTCACTGGGGTGAGACCCCAGCCCAGTTCCTGCCCTGTGCAGCCCCGTGCCCACCTGTGGAGTGAAACTATATGGAAAACTGATGCTGTCAACTATGGAGACTGCTCTGGGCCCTCTCCCTTCTCTCTGTCTCTCTCTGTCAAAAACCAATAAAAATAAATCTTAAAAAAAAACAAACAAACTTATAATCCCTCACTACTTCACCCTGCAGGGTTTTTGTTTTGTTATGCTTTACATGAAATCTCTTAGTAAGTGTACTGTGATCGAAGGGGATATAAACATAGCTTTTCTGTGTTTAATTTCATAGACTCTTGAGATTGTATGAACAACACTTTAATTTAGGTACTGGTAATTGCTTCGTGTGTGTATGTGTGTGTGTGTTGATCTATGGTTTGTTCACTCATTTAACAACCCAGACAAAGCTTTAAGTTTAGGAAAAGAAAACAATGCATCATCTTCCACAAGTGAAGGGTCAGAAACATAAGTATACAAGTATACATTAAAAGCAAGGTGTTAACTGCAACTGTAAAAGTAGACCCGGAATTATGGGAATATAAAGGGGGAGGGGTGTCAGAAAATACTTCCTGGGGACATAATAACTCAATCAAATTTTTAACTAGTGAATGCAAGCTAGCCAGATGATTGGGAAAAGGAAAGGGAGATAAATTTCAGAGAGAACGGACAGCTCACTGGCATAGGAAATTACAAATCTGTATGCCTTTTGTATTTCTGAGGTCCAAGACCTGGAGAAGTAACATTTGGGTTTGAAGCCTGGTTGTCATCAGTGAAGACGAAATCTGGACTCATTGGACGAAGGGCTTGGTTGTCAACCTATAGTGTGTGTGGAGCCATTTAAAAGGGATAGATTGTGAACTTGGCCAGATTTGTCGTCAGGAATACCTACTGTTTTTTAATTCTGCTGCATCCTGTTTTCAGGAAAGCATGAATTAGCTGTATAATCATGTTGTTTCTCCTTAGCTCATACTAAATGCTGTAACCTTCATGGGTATGAAAGTTTAAGAATGGAAGAAATGTGTTGTGTGATCGCTTTCCATTCCTGCTAAAGGAAGCCATCTAGATATCCCTACTTGAGAAGCATCTGGTAAATTGGTGATGAAATAATTTTTTAATTTGGGTAACTATGCCAAATTTCTTTTCTGGAAGCTTTTTAGAATTATATATTTCTTTTGAAATGCATAATTTTACCCACTCAGATTTTATATATTGCACTTTTTCCCCTAACACATTTTATATTGTTTATACTTACAGCTAAACCATATATTTAAAAATCAAATGACCTCTCTTTTTCATGTGTTCACTTCTTAAATGCTGAATTTCTCCTTAGTCCACCTCCTATAACAACTACTTTCTTGTTACAAACACCAAACCAAACCAAACCAAACCAAAAAATCTTAAAAGTCCCCCTTGAATTACTTACAGTGAGACCTTACCACTCACATATTGCATCTATGCTAAACCCATCATTGTGGGCCATGTATTGTAGTTAGGCAATGGGGAAGAAGTCAGGTTAGCTTTCTTTACTCCCAAAATATGCACAGGAATGCATGGTATTGTTTTGTGTTTACAGTGAGGTATTTTATCAGTTTTTAGAAACCGAATACAGACATGTGTTTATAATTCAGATCAGATTCACTATGGCTCAATTTTGATCTCATCTTTTGCCTCTTTAGTAAGTTAGAATAAGATATGGCCTGAGATATAGAAACATGGACTTTGGACTAGGTTCTAGCTCTAAACTGTGTCTCTTTGATGCCATCTATCCCACTTTCCTGATTCACTGTGTCCTTGTGTGTAAATGAAAAGTAGAACTAGGATTTGATGAAATATATTCTAGATCTGGTTATCAAAGACCTGGCACAGGGTATAGGCAATAGTGGATCCTTCTGGTCATGCAAAGTTACTATATCTAATGTATTGGTCAAAGTTTTCTTTTTCGATCAATTTTGTGGCAATAAAATTTACATACAACAAAATACATATTTTCAATGCACAGTTAGATGACCTTTTACAAATGTGATTCGGGTGGCACACACAACCCCTAGGTTCTTTCTTTCTTTCTTTCTTTCTTTTTTAATATATTTTATTTATTTATTTTTGACAGAGAGAGAGAGAGAGAGAGAGAAAGAAAGAGAGAGACAGAGAGAGACAGAGACAGAGAGAGAACTGAATTGGGGGAGCTCCCAGCTCAGCATATGGGTCCACACGGTCCGGGGCCGGGATTCGATCCCCAGTGTCCCGGCGCTGCAAAGTGAGCGCTTAACCCACTGAGCCACCCCGGCTTCCCCAACCCCTAGGTTCTTTATGTTCCCTTCTAGGGAAGCCACAACCCTTGCTCCAAACTACCACTGGCGATTTCTATCCCTACAGAGTAGTTTTGCTTATTCTAGAACTTCCCATAAGCAGAATATTAGAGTATATATTCTTTTATGTCAGATTTGTTTTTTATTAGGGTGTCGTTGTTATTGAGACATGTTAATGAATTTATCTCAGTTTATGTCTTTTTTATCGTTGACTAGAATCCCTTTGTGTGTATGTTTATCACTATTTATCTAATTTGTTTCAGCTTAACGCTATTATGGATAAAACTGTGTTACATATTTGTGTATAGTTCTTTCTGTGGACATATGTTTTCATTTTTAGTAAATATGTAGGAGTGAATTGTTGTAATAGGACTAGTATCTGTTTAACTTTATAAGAAACTTGCAAACACTTTTTTCAAAAGG
Organism: Craseonycteris thonglongyai; assembly: GCA_004027555.1. Taxonomy (NCBI): domain Eukaryota; kingdom Metazoa; phylum Chordata; class Mammalia; order Chiroptera; family Craseonycteridae; genus Craseonycteris; species Craseonycteris thonglongyai. The sequence goes on along the minus strand of PVKE010048302.1, from coordinate 973 downwards.
GTTGGACCATTTTGTACCCTACTAGCAATGTATTTGAATTTCAGTTGCTCCACGTCCTCAACAGCATTTGGTGTTGTCAGTCTTTGAATTTTAGCCATTCTTATGAGTATAAAGAAAATTAAAAAAAAAATTAATTTTTAACTGTAATAGAAATTTAAAAAATTATAAAATACAAATTGCTGTATATAACTTATAGATATCACAATTAGCACATTTCTTAGTGAATATTGAAAAGTAAGAGTGTTGTCTTATATTTTATTATATTTATAAGCTTAAGTCATATTTGTTTCTGACACCCATTGATGTTTTTATAGGTGATGTTTATATAATATGTTCATGTATGTGTACAAGCATATTTATTATGGTCTCAAGTTTTCTTGTTTGTGACAATGTTGTGAATAATTTATTGCCTTTCATAATCTCCCATATTTCAAAATTAGGCTTTTATTGTTGCTAATAGTTGAAAATATCTTTATAACTATTTAACCAATGAAATGAGAGATACTTTCCTGAAAATATGCATCTTGATGAAATAGATTTAGTACAGTATGAAATTGGGTAATATGACACTACTAGTTCAGTGATAGAGTTTACATGTTGAAGTTTTCTCAACAAAAATGTGTTTATGGGTGATAATCACGCCTATCATGAAAAATATTTTTATCTCAGACTCTCATTATTTCCTGAAAGTAAGGGATTGATATCATGATATTCTATGCTTCTGGGCTAAGAGAATAAAAGAATAATTTTTCTAAAATTCATAGAAGAATTAGGTAGTGAGCAAGCTGACTAAATGTATAATCAAAACTTCTAACTCAATATTCAAATATATTTTGTTTTGTTTTGCTTTGTATTGTATTCCTGTGTATTTTAATTTACTATTGCCTTTAGAAATAACAAATATTCACGGAGTTAGATAGCAATGAAATATATTTAACCCTAAATCTTTTTCTTTTTTTTTTTTTTTTTTTTT
>PVKE010048301.1:0-11636 GCA_004027555.1 Craseonycteris thonglongyai | reverse complement strand
TTCAGTGCATAGTTATTTCTATTTTACTTTTTGACAGATAGAGAGAGAGACAGAGACAGAGACAGCTAGAGAACCGAACTGTGGGAACTCCCCAGTTCAGCATGTGGGTCCTGCCTGGGCCGGAGCCGGGATTCGATCCTCGGTCCTCATGGCCTCAAAGCGAGCGCTCAACCCGCTGAGCCGTCCCGGCTTTCCCCCCCATTTATTTTTATTTATTTATTTTTTTACATGAGGGAACAGGCTTAGAGATGAAATGACCTTCCCAAGGTCACAGAGCCAAAGGTCAGAGTCAAGACTTGAACCCAGGTCTGTGTGACTGCAAAGCCCATAACTCTTAATCACTTGGAGGTCATGCATTCGCTCCCAAAAGGGTGAATGAATCACTCAGGAGATATTATTGATGACGCTAGGCATAGTGCCTGGTGTGGGTGATCTTTCATCTTCCCGGAACTGGGGACAGGTCCTGCCCTGCCCTTGCCGTCTGGAGGGGACGTGAGCGCGGCTACCAGGGGCTAGGATGGGGCGGGGGAGGGGTGCCATGTGCACTGGGCACAGTAAGCAGGAAACCATACCTGGGGAGGCCTCCGGAAGGGTCTGGGGTGGGAAAGAGGGGTGAGGATCTCAGGTGGGGTGCGAATGTGCAAAGGCAGCACTGGTTCCTGGATCATCTACCTTCTGGGCCTTCTGAGAGTCCTGTCATGAGGACCTGGGTCTGGGCTGGCTTTGTGGGGAGGAGGCTTCCTTGATCTACAAGGCAGGACCCCCGGGGAGCCAGGAATGCAGTTTCACTCTGACCTACAGGGGGCGCCCTTGTTTTCCATTCATTTTTCTGGGCCTAGAAGAGGAAGGAGAGAGGGCATTAATTATACCCCTTGGAGGGGAGGGGCTGGGCACTGGGTCTGGACTTTTACTACCATTTCTCATATAACTTAATTTTCACGGCCACCTGCTGTTAGGCATGAATGGGCCCCTCTTCCAGGCAAGGACATTGAGTCCTGAGGAATGACAGGGTTCCCAGTTTGGGAGGGAGTAGTGAATTGGACACAACATCCTTGCCTAAAAAGATACACTCTGCTACAGGCTCTATTGGAGCAGCAAAGAAGTGACTTCGAGGCTGGTCTGGTTCTGGGCTCAGCCTCCAGGCTGAGGCAGGAACTGGAGTGAGCGGTGAAGAGAGGTCTTGTCAATTTCAGGTTAAAGACCCTTCAGTGAACAGAAGTGTGTGAGCATGTAAATTTTGCTCATGTGCACCAGAGGCAGGGACTACAAGGGCCAGCCACAGGCAGGTATGAAATGCACTGTGCTTACCACAGCACACAGTGCAGAGAAGAGGGGAAACGAAACTACGTTCCCCACAACAAGGTTGGTGAATTTCCCTTGTAATGTTAAGCAGATGAAGCCAGACAACATTGGATGATTCCATTCATACAAAGTTTAAAAAACAGGCAAAACTATCCTGCTACTCTGCTCCTAGCAGTCAGGATGGTGGGGACTAGAAGGGGCCTGTGGAAGGTCAAGGGGGGAGGGGGGCGGGACAGGAACTCAGGTACTGCTCATGTTCTGGTTTTGACCTCATTGCTGGTCCCCTGGGTGTGCTTGTGAAAATGTCTGGCCTTGCATACTTACGGATTGGTATGCTTTTCTGCATGTGTGATACACTTCAATACAACTTACCAAAAACAAACAAACACAAAAACCTTCATGTGGCTGCCCACTGCTCTAGAATAAAAGCCAAACTCCTTCCTGTGGTTCATCGGCCCTCTTGGCCTCTTGGATTTGTCCGGCCATCCTCCTCCTCACTCACCCGTTGTCCACCTCGGGCCGTCTGGTGTTCCTGAACACCTGCCAAGCCATTTTCCACTTCGGGGACTCTCGTTTGCTGATCCCTCTGCCTGGAAAGCACTGTCCCTGCTCTCTTCCAGCCTGCTCCCTCCATCTTCTGTGTATCATCCTAAATAAGCCACCTCTTCAGAGAGACCCTCCTGACTACCCAACCTAGAGCCCCACCCACAGCTTGCCATTCATTTCCATCAAAACTCCAGCCATACTCTGCAATTATTGACTTGTTTATACTTTATTTTCTGCATCCACCACTAGACTAATAATCACAAACCCATTGGCACACTTACTAAGTGCCAAATGCTTAACATTCAATGGCTTAACGTTATGTTAAGCCATTGAATTCTCACCCAACCCTGTGGGGAGATCCCATTCTTAGCCCTGTTTTACAATTGAGGTCATTAGGACTCAGAGAGGTTATGTAACTTGCTCATGGTCACACAGCTGAAAATGTGGTTTTTTAAAAATATATATATATATTTTAGATTTTATTTTTATTGTTTTTGACAGAGAGAGAGAGAGAGAGCAAGATACAGAAACAGAGAGAAGGGGGAGGGCCCCGAACAGTCTCCATAGTTGCACATCATTGATTTTTCCACATAGTTTCATTCCACAGGTGGGCGCGGGGCTGCACAGGGCAGGAACTGGGCCCATGAGACCTGAACTGGGGGCATGCCCCAGTTCAGCATATGGTTCCACAAGGGCCGGGGCTGGGATTCAATCCTCAGTCCCCATGGCTGCAAAGTGAATGCTTAACCCACTGAGCCATCCCAGCTTCCCCACACAGCTGAAATTTAACAGAGGCAGGATTTGAACCCAAGCAGCCTGACTCTAGAATTCTTTTTTTTAGCTCTACATGTTGACAGATGTTGTCTATCTCCTGTAGTATATCTGGGACAGTGCCTGGCATGCAGTAGGTACTCAATAAATTGTTGGTTGTGTGAATTAATAAATGAATGAGTGAATGAAGTACTAGTGGGGAGGGGGAAGCTTGGATCCCAGAATGAGTGTTGAGAGAGGGTCAGTAGTGGTATCTAGAGTCCCAATGGCAAGGTTACCAGGGAATAAATAGCATGTGGAGGTTCTCAGACAGCTGGAATTAACTGCAGTTGTGGTCAAGGCCAACGCTTTACAGCAGCTCCTGCTCAAGCTGAGCCCACCTTTAGCCTCCCCTATAGACCCTACAGGGCACAGAAGCCATTCCCAGAAGTGCTCTCTGCCTTGAGGATTCACATCCTATCTGGGGCCCTAGCAGGATGTGTCCCCCAGCCGGTGATGCCAGCCATCAGGTGTCCAGGCTTGGTGGCCCCGGAGAGAGTGACATAAATCATCTGCCTCTGGCCAGAGGCTGTCTAGACCTTGGATTCTCCCCAGGGATAGGAGGGTCCCGTGTGACTTGGAGTGTGACTTGTGGCTGCACTTCTGGTCTGTGAAGGCCACAGCCTGTGTCATTATCTCCCTTGAGCCTGTTGTGAAGTTCCCAAGCTCCAGTAGCTGGAGCTGGCTGGTTCCCGGCCATCTTCTTCACCAGCCTGTCCTGTTGGGGATGTAAATGGCTGTGGGCCTGTTTGCATGGTCTCCCAATTGGGACCAGTTCCTAAAGAACAGTGGCACCTCAGGTGAGGCACTGCCCTGAGGTCTGGCCCAAAGAGGCTCCATCCTTTGGGCCAGATTTTGATAAGTCTCATGAAGAAAATAAAGCAGCATGATGTGACAGTGACTAGGTGATCAGGGGAGGCTTCTGAGAAAGTGGCTTTTGAGCTAGACCTAAAGTGATAGGACTCTTGGGGGCATTCCAGGCAGAGGAAATAGCATGTGTCAAAGTCCTGGGGCAGCAGAGAGCCTAGTGAGTTAGGCAAGCAGACAGAGGGGCTTCAGGGGACAGTGATGAGAAGTGAGTCAGAAGGATGGACAGTCGCATATCTGGGGGTGACAGGAGGAGGGATCACCATGATTTGATGTCAATTTTTATGACTCCTTTTCTGACTGCTCTGTGGGACACAGCTGGAGGGCTAAGAGTTAGAAAGCTATGGCAGGATCCAAGCACAGAAGATGGGGGCTTGGAACCGAGTTCCATCAGGAAGAGGAATAGACGGATTTAGGGTTCATCTTGGGGGCACAACCGATTAGGAAGAGAAGGTTCTATCATGCCCACTCTGCCATCCACGAGGCTCATAAAATGGAGTGTGGTCCAGAAGCCGAACATGGGGAGTTTTGGGGATGCTCTTTTTGGGATAACATATATGGAGACTTTGTCTTGACACATTTAAAGAAATACCAGTCTAGCATCTAAAATGGCTGAGAAGTTATTTACATTTTCCCAGAAGCTTTTCTAGAAAATGCCAAAGAAATGCATTCACAATGCACAGCAAAAACCCTTTCTTCCCATCTTCTCTCACCCCTGTTTGCTGCTCCCCCAATTTCTCTCTATCTGGCTCCATACTCTGAGCTCTCGATTCAGGCTTTCACGCCCCCCACCCTCATGCCTCACCCTCACCCTGCCTCTTTGTATATCTGATGTTTTTCTCCAGCCATGAGCTCTTCGCCCCTCCCTCCCATCCCCACCCCCTTGTGATCCAGAGCCCTCCTTGCCGAAAGGGAGGAAGGAATGGAACTGCCCGACACTTCTGTATTCAGTTTTTTTTGGTCACATATGTGAGGAACTTTATAAAGATCAAAATACCAGACACACAAAGGGGTTCTGGGAGTGAAAGCCACACAGCTGGGGTATGTTAGGATTGTTTCAGACACGCTTTATAGTCACCGTCTCCTTTGATCCCACCAGGCTGATGCTGGTGCGAACTCTTGAGGAACCCAAGTCCAGGAGAGTGAAATCACTGGCCATGGGGAACCCACAGCCCTGAGCCCAAATTCTGAGCCCTCCCTCTCTCCAATGAGCCCCTCAACCTCCCTTTGCTCTTGAATGAGGCTCCCATCATCCCATGACCTGCGGGCCCCACCTTGCCTGATTCCACAAGCCTCCCCCATCCACACCAGGGTAAGGGGGTGACCCCTCTGGCAGCTGTCACCAACACAGTTGCTTGGAGAGTTGCCCTCTGGAAAGCAGAACGTATGAGACCAAGAGGCAGGAACCTAGAATGCGTGAGTGTTAATGGGGACAGGCTGAAGAAGGCCTGGTGGGGCATATACTGCTAGCTAGGGTGGCAGGGACTCTTTCCCTTAGTGCTGGCCTCAGCCTGTCCACTCCCCTGTTGCAACCCCAACACAGGGCCTTTTGGTCTCTGCACCCACAAGACACCTCAGTGACCTCCTTCACTTGCAACTAAGAGCCCTGTGGTCAGGGGAGGCTGCCATAGGGGAGGCATTAGTAGGGTAGAGGAAGTTCAGGGGAAACTTCACGGTGGTCCCTCCTGCAGCTCTGGATGTAGGACAGGGAACCCCCACTCCAGCCTCCCGGTGCATGCCTAGGGTGACCTGCCTGCCAGCCCCTTCTCTCCTGCTGAGTGTTGGTCTGTCCGTCTGCCTCTGTGGCTCAGAGGCCCAGGCTTGGAGTGCCTCTGCCCGCCTCGCTCCCAGGCCCATCCAGCTCTCTGGGCCCATGTTTGCTGGCTGAGATGGTCCTTCCATTGCCCCTCACCACTGTCTTTAGCAGTCCCAGCCTCCAGGGAACATCCGTGTGGGGGATGGGAGGCCATGAGGGTCCCAGCTGCCTGTGGAAGGCAGGACAGGACACCTTGGACTACCATGCCAAGTCTTGTTGCTGCTTCCATTTGAGTCAAAATAGTCACTGGGACAGCCAACCCTTGCTGTCATCTCTCACCCTTTATTCTCCAACCTTGGTCTCACCCACAAGGCCCCAGGTTCCCACCAAGTCCCGGTTGCTGGGGGCCAGGCTTTGCTTATGACCTGGCCTCTGTGCCAAGCAGGGTGTAGCATGGCAGAGGCCCTTCCCCAGCTCTTCCAGAGAAGCTGGTGCTGGAGGAGATGGGGAAGCCAGTCCACAGTGTCTGTGGACCACCTATTCCATCTACTCTAGCCCTTCTCCCCACAAGCCCCTGGGCATCTGCTCTGGGCACATTGTTTGGACTCCCTGTCACTGAGTCAGTCAACAAGACCTCTTTCCTTCCAAATAGCATTTTCTATGGGCAAGTGGAGGCCAAGGAGGCACCACCCCTGATCCCCAAATGTACTCACGCTGGTGGGGTGTTGTAGCAGTTAAATTCTGAGCCCCCCCCGCCCCCCCAAATAAAAGGTATGTCCAAGTCCTAACCTGCTTTACCTGTGAATGTGACCTTATTTGGAAATGAGGTCTTTACAGAAATAATTAAGTTAAGGATCTCAAGATGAGATCATCTGAGCTTTAGAGTGGGCCGGCCCTAAATCTCTTTGAAGGACCATTGTCCCTTTAAGAGAAAAGAGAGGAAGGTCACAGACCCAGAGACCCAGAAAGAAGGTCATGCGAGGGCAAAGGCGAGGTGGAGACTGGAATTAGGAAGCCCCAAGCCCCAGAACACCAAGGTCACGACTAGAAGCTGGGAAAGAGGCCTGGAAGAGATTTTCCCTCACGCCTTCTCCAGAGGGAGCCAATCCTGCCAACACCTTGATTTCAGACTTCTGGCCTCCAGAACCGGGAGAGAATAACTGTCTGTTGTTTCAAGCTGCCACATTTATGGCCATTCGTTACAGCAGCCCCGGGAACATAATACAAATGGCATGAACTTGTGCCAGAGGCACTGAGCAGAGCTCCATGGGAGTCTGATGGCAGAGTGGTCCTGACCTGGGAGACACATGAGGCTTTTCAGCCAAGGCTACACTTGAAGTGGGCCTGTGACGTTGTCAGGAAGGGGCAGGAACATGGGAGCATCTCATAGGTGAGGTTCCAAGGCGGGACCATTTGGGGTGTTGAGCCCCTAGCTGACTGGCTGGTGTGGGGGTCCTCAGCCTTAGGAAGGGGGTTGTGGGCCAGGAGCCTGGAAGGGTGAGGGGATGGGCCTTGAAAGTCAGGTTTGGGGCAAAGAGTAGAGAGGTAGAAATGTTAGCTGAAAACAAGAAACTTCTGGGTGGCTTACTCAGCTCCTGGGAGGACTACAGGGAGAAAAGGGAGAAAAGGGAGATGAGGCAAGTTGGGTGGGCCTTGAGCACCCGCCCACCTGAGAACCTTCGGGAGGCAGATGTCAGCTCAGCACAGACCAGAATTTTCTCATGGTCAGGCTCCCCAAATTGAATGTATCCCTGAGAGGTAATGAGCTCCCTATCCAGGGAGGTACGTAAACAAGAGTGCCTGGGGAAGCCGGGATGGCTCAGTGGGTTAAGTGCTCACTTTGCAGCCATGGGGACCGAGGGTCGAATCCTAGCCCTGGCTCGTGTGGACCCATATGCTGAACTGGGGTGTGCTTCCCATGAGGGAGGCCCCCAGTTTGGTTCTCAGCCCCCCACCCCCCCGGTTCAGCCCCAGACTTGAGGGGGCATGCCTCCCATGCGGAAGTTCCCCAGCCCAGTTCCCGGCCTGCGCGGTCCCTGCCCACCTGTGTGGAATAAAACCATAAAAATAAAAAAAAAATTAAAATTAAAAAAAAAAACCAACAAAAAAAACCCGATGGCATACAAATATGGAGACTGCTCTGGGCCCTCCTACTTCTCTCTGTCTCTCTATCTCTGTCTCTGTCAAAAACAATAAAGTAAATTAAAAAAAAAACAAAGAATGCCTGCCAGAGACTTCAGCCTTGGATTAAGGTTTATTATGGGTGGTCCCAGAAGAGCTTCTCCATCCTAAGACCCTCCGCGTTGGCTGGCTGGACCCCTCTCCACAGCAGCCAGCCTTGGACCTCTCCCCTTCTCACTTTGGGAGTCACTTTCACAGAATGACTCTGGCTCAAGTCACCCACGTCCCTTTTCTTGCCAGACTTCAGAGCCTGTCGCCTGTGAAGGCGTGGACGCCATCCCATGAGGCCCAGACTCAGGAATAACAGGTAGATTCTTGCCCCTCCTCAGAAGAAAAGGCTGATCCTCCTGGGCTTCAAAACCCCAACTTATCTCCCATGAGTCCCCTCCCCTGGAGGGAACAGCCGCAGCAGCTCCCTTCTAGTGTGTGCACACTCCATGCTAAGTGTCTGACATCTGTTAACGTCTACAATGCTCAGAGGCAGCACACGTGGTTAAGAATACCAAAGTCACTGTGTGGCCTTGGATAAGTTACTTACCTTCTTGGTGCCTCAGTTTCCTCAAACTGAGAGTCAAGGCATCTATATATATATATATATATATATATATATATACACATATATATATATATATATATACATACACATATATATATATATATTTTTTTTTTAAGATTTATTTTTATTGTTTTTGACAGAAACAGAGAGACAGAGACAGAGACAGAGGAAAAAGGGAGGGCCCAAAACAGTCTCCATAGTTGCACATTGTTGATTTTTCCACATAGTTTTGTTCCACAGGTTGGGTGCGGGGCTGCACAGGGCAGGAACTGGGCTGGGGTCTCACCCTGATGAGAACTGAACTGGGGGCACTCCCCAGTTCAGCATATGGGTCCGCACAGGCTGGGGCTGGGATTCGATCCTTGGTCCCGGGGGCTGCAAAGTGGGCCCTTACCCCATTGAGCCGTCCCGGCTTCCCCCATATATATATTTTTTAAGATTTATTTTTATTGTTTTTGACAGAGAGAGAGAGAGATACAGAGAGATACAGAGACAGAGAGAGAAGGGGGAAGGTCTAGAACAGTCTCCACAGTTGCACATCATCGGTTCCTCCACGTAGTTTCATTCCACAGGTGGGTGTGGGGCTGCGCAGGGCAGGAACTGGGCCGGGGTCTCACCCCGGTGAGAACTGAACTGGGGGCACTCCCCAGCTCAGCATAAGGGTCAGCACAGGCGGGGGCCGGGATTCGATCCTCGGTCCCCGGGGCTGCCAAGCGAGCGCTTATCTCACTGAGCCATCCCGGCTTCCCCTATTGCTTTTTGACAGAGAGAGAGAGAGAGAGAGAGAGAGAGAGAGAGAGAGAGAGAGAGAGAGAGAGAGAGAGAGAGAGAGAAGGGGGAGGGCCCAGAGCAGCATCCATAATTGCACATCATTAGTTCTCTACATAGTTTCATTTCACAGGTGGGCACGGAGCTGCACAGGGCAGGAACTGACCAGGGGCCTCCCATATAGGAGGCTCTCCCTGGTGAGAATCAAACTTGGGGCACAACCCAGTTCAGCATATGGGTCCCCACAGGCTGGGGCTGGGATTCGATCCTTGGATCCCAGTGCTGTAAGATGAGTGCTCAACCCGCTGAGCCATCCCGGCTTCCCAAGGCATATTTATTAAACACCCATTATATATCTGGGCTGAACTGGGAGACAAGTCCCTCACACCTAACCAGAACATTGATTTCACAGGAGATCTGTCACTAAGGAAGGGATTGTGCTGGCAGATATGACAGGGTTCAGGTGGGAGGCTCCTGAGGGCTGAGGGGTTGGGGGCCACTGTGGGAGTCTCTTTAAAGACAGCCCAGAGCCTCCACCTCAGTTTGGAAAGGGCCTACAATATCTGCCATGTGGGCAAACTTATTGCCTTCAAAATAAGAAAGGAAAAGAAAATCAAAGTTAATATTTGATCACCCACACATATTTTGTCAACTAGTAAACTGTACCTCAACATAGCGTGATAAAGGACTCTATTTACTGTGACATGTGGACCCATTTTGTGTGATGTGTTGTGGAATGGGGTCTTCAGGAGCAAGAAGGACCTGGGGCCAAGGAAAATGTTAAAAGGTTCTGGCCCCAAATTCTTTCCACTTTGCCCCAGGCCTGGAATTTCCTTGGGTTGGCCTGTTCCAGAGGCTGAGACCAAAAGAGTGTGGGTACCAATGCCACAGGCCCCTATTAAAATAAGGCTCAAGAGAGGGGAAGCCAGGATGGCTTGGTGGGTTGATTGCTCACTTTGAAGCCCTGGGGACCAGGGATCAAATCCCGGCCCCGGCCTGTGTGGACCCACATGCTGAACTGGGGAGTGCCTCCAGTTCAGTTCTTACCAGGGTAAGACCCCGGCCCAGTTCCTGCCCTGTGCAGCCCTGCGCCCACTTGTGGAGTGAAACTATGTGGAAAAGCCGATGATGTGCAACTATGGAGACTGCTCTGGGCCCTCCCCCTTCTCTCTCTCTCTCTCTCTCTCTCTCTCTCTCTCTCTGTCAAAAACAATAAAAATAAATCTTTAAAATAGGGCTCAAGAGCCACAGGAATGCATCTCCTAAACCCTTCCCAGACCCCCAACCACAGCAGAGGCTGCCCCACCTCAAGACACCTAGGGAGAGGTGCCAGGGCCTCATGGGCATGAGCAGGATATGGGGCAGCCACAGAAAGCATTTGGATGTGGTGGCAGGTGTCACCAGTGGGGCGCTGGGCAGCCAGCTGACACTGAACTGGTGCAGTGATGGCAAGACAAAAGGGCATGAGCTCAGGGCTGGGCATGCAGCCCAGGATGGGGCTGGGGAGTGGCGGGTCAGTGGGGCTTGGCAATGCCTACCTCCAGCTACATCACGATACCTACTGTCTGAACAGTCATCTCCCTTTTGGTTCTAACCTGTCCTGCCCACCCCTCAGGGCCCAGCATGTCAGAGCTGGAGCCTGGATTTGGGCAAGGTTGCTAGCTCCATAAATCCTGTCATACCCTCCCCCTCAAGGGAGCCCAGGATAGACTTGGCATGAATGTTTCCATGGGGGAGGCATGAATGAGTGAAGATTCTTCTTTAGGGTAACTTTTAAAGAGCCTGTTCTTTCTTTATCTAGCCTGGAAGGTGGCAAAATATTTTTTCTAAATGTCTCGGTAAGCCAGAAATCACAGGTCAGATATTTTCGTTGTATTTTCTCACCTATCACTCACTCAGCCTCTCATCTACTTTTCACCATCTCTCAGGCTATATAAGCTTCAGTCACAATGCCCTACTATTTTCCAAACACACCAAGCCCTTTCTTGCTTCCAAGCTTTTACTCAGTGCAATTCCTTTTGCTTGGAATGTCCTCTATCTGCTTCTCTCCATGTAAACTCCTCTTCATCCTTCAAAACCCTCTCCCGTGAAGCCTCACAGCAAGTCAGTCACTCTCCTTTCCCACACTACGTGAACCCTCCCTCTAGCACGTTACTTATAATGTCTGTCCCAGAAATATTTTTTTCTGTGACTGTCTCTACTGGATACTGGCCAATTGAACAGCAGATGCCCATATTGTAGTCATCTCTCGATCCTTTAGGTCTAATATACAGCAGGTGCTTTTTTGATATTTGAAAATCAGGGAAGCCGGGATGGCTGAGTAGGTTAAGCACTCACTTTGCAGCGCCGGGGACCAAGGATCTAATCCCGGCCCCGTCTGTGCGGATCCATGTGCTGAACTGGGGAGTTCCCCCAGTTCAGTTCTCTCTCTGTCTCTGTATCTCGCTCTCACTCTTTGTCAAGGAAAAAAAATAAAAATAAAAAAAATAAGAAAATCAATAACTCAGGTTTATGAAGGCCTTCAGTGCAAGGCACAGTTCTCAGCGCATTACATGTATTCGTTCATTTAATCCACCCAACATCTCTATGGTGAAGGTTCCTTTCTAAGCCCTCATTTTACACATTCAGTAACTGAGATTAAGAAATGTGGTAACTGTTCACAGTGGCCAGAACATGGAAACAACCAAAATGCCCTTCGATAGATGACTGGATAAAGAAGATGTGGTACATTTACACAATGGAATACTACTCAGCGATAAGAAATGATGAAATACAGTCATTTGTGACAACATGGATGGACCTAGAGACCATCTTATTAAGCGAAATAAGTCAGACTGAAAGAATCCGGAA
>PVKE010048300.1:0-11633 GCA_004027555.1 Craseonycteris thonglongyai | reverse complement strand
AAATTTTCAAAATTTTAAGACAGAAACTTCCAGCCTAGAAATAACTACCCAGCAAAATTAACCTTCAAATATAAAGGAGGAATAAAGACCTTTTCAGACATACAGAAGCTGAAACAATTCTACAGCACAAGGCTGGCATTTCAAGAAATACTGAAGGAAGCTATTCGACCTGAATCAAGAAATCAAAATAAATGGAGAAAAGTTGGGGCAACAAAGAAATAAAAAGAAAGGAAGAAATGGATACAGGAAAGCTTCACATATCCCTCATCATCTTAAATGTAAATGGACTGAATTCACCAATAAAGAGGCACAGAGTAGCAAACTGGATTTAAAAACAAAACCCAACCATATGCTGTCTACAAGAGACATACCTCAGCCACAAAGACAAACAAAGGCGCAAAGTGAAAGGGTGAAAAATAATATTCCAAGAAAATGGCATCCAGAGAAAAACAGGAGTACCCATACTGATTTCTGATGAAACAGACATCAGGATAAAAAAAAGTAGTAAGAGATAAAGATGGACATTTCATAATGATAAAAGGAAAAATACATAAAAACAAACAAACATGACACTCATTAATATTTATGCCCCTAATCAGGAAGAACCAAAATTTACAAATAACAAATAGATCTGATAGGAGAAACTGACAAAAACACAATTATAGCAAAGGACTTCAACACCCCATTGACAACCTTGGACAGATCATCCAAGTAGAAAATAAGTAAGGAAATAGCAGTCTTAATTGATACATTATAGTAATTGGACATAACTGACATTTATAGGACACTCCATCCTGCAACACAGACTATACATTTTTTTCTAGTACACATGGAACATTTTCAAGGATATACCATATGCTGGAACACAAAACCAGCCTCAGCAAATTTAAAAAGGCTGAAATCATACCAAGTGTATTCTCAAACCACAAAACCTTGAAAAAGAGCAGAAAAAAATCACATATACGTGAAGATTGAACAACATGCTATTAAAAACTGACTGGATCAAAGAAAAAATAAAATAAGAGATTAAAAATAGAAACTGATGACAATGAAAACACTACGTACCAAAATTACTGAGACTCAGCAAAAGCAGTAATAAGAGGGAACTTTATATAATTACAGACCGATCTTAAGAAATAAGAAAAGTCACAAGTTAACATCCTAACATCCCATCTTAAAGAACTAGAAAAACAACAAAAGAACCCCAAAACCAACAAAAGGAAAGAACTAATGAAAATTAAAGTATAACTTAATGAAATTGAGAACATACACACACACACACACACAAAACTGGTAAGATTAATGCAACAAAGAGCTGGTTCTTTGAAAAAATTCAGTAGAATTGACAAGCCACTGGATAGACTTACCAAAGGACAAAGACAAAAATCACATATATCTAAAATTAGAAATGACAAGAGCGAAATTACGACTAATACTACAGAAATACAAACAACCGTTAAGAAATTATTATGAAAGACTTTATGCCACCAAATTTGACAACCTAGAAGAAATGGACAAATTCTAGAAACATATAGTTTACCTAGATTGAACCAAGAAGAACTAGATAACCTATATAGGCCAATCAACAGTAAAAAATTTGAAACAATTATCCGAAACCTCCCCAAAGGCAAAAGTCCTGGACCAGATGGTTTCTTTGAAGTACAAATACCCATCCTCCTCAGATTATTCCAAAAAATTCAAGATGAGGCAATATTCCCTAACTCAGTCTATAAGGCCAACATTTCCCAAATACCAAACCTGGGAAGGATGATACCAAAAAAGAAAACTATAGGCCAATATCTCTGATGAATACCAATGCAAAAATCCTAAACAAAATATTAGCAAACACAATACAACAATCCATCAAAAAGATTATACATCAAGATCAAGTGGTATTTATCCCAGGGGCACCAGGATGATTCAACATACCCAAATCAATGTAATACAGCACATAAACAAAATAAAAGATAAAAACCATATGATCTTCTCAATTGATGCAGAAAAAGCATTTGACAAGACACAACATCCATTTATGATCAAAACACTGAATAAAATGGGAATTGAAGGAAAGTGCCTCAATGTAATAAAGGTCTTATATGACAAACCCTCAGGTAATATTATACTGAATGGGGAAAAGCTGAAGCCTAGTCTCCTAAAATCAGGAACAAGACAGGGATGCCCGTCACTAATGCTATTCAATAGAGTATTGGAAGTTCTAGCCAAAGCAATCAGGCAAGAGAAACGAATAAAAGGTATCTGACTTGGGAGAGAAAACATCAGTGTCATTCTTTGCAGATGACATGATTCTCATGTAGAAACCTCTAAAGACTATCAAAAATCTATTAGAAACAGTATACAAATACAGGTAAAGTTGTAGGACACAAAATCAATGTACAAAAATCAACTGCATTTTTATATGCCAACAACAAAACATCAGAGAAAGAAATGAGAAAAACCATTCCTTTTATGACTGCAACAAAAAAAATAAAATACCTAGGAATACCGGTAAATCTAACAAAGAATGTGAAGGACTTATATACTGAAAACTGTAAGACATTATTAAAAGAAATTGAAGTCAACACAAAGAAATGGAAATATATTCAGTATTATGAACTGAAAAAATCAACATAGTTAAATTAAAATGGTCATATTACCCAAAGCAATATACACTTTCAACACAATTCCCATCAAAATTTCATAGACATTCTTTCAAGAAATAGATTAAGGGGAAGCTGGGATGATTCAGTGGGTTAAGCGCTCGCTTTGAAGCCCTGGGGACCAAGGATCAAATCCCGGCCCCGGCCCATGTGGACCCACATGCTGAACTGGGGTGTGCCCCAGTTCAGTTTTTGCAGGGGCCTATGTGGGAGGCTCCCGGCCAAGTTCCTGCCCTGCACAACCCCGTGCTCACCTGTGGAGTAAAACTATATTGAAAACTAATGTCAACTATGAAGACTGCCCTCCCCCTTCTCTCTGTCTCTCTCTGTCTCTGTTTCTCTCTGTCAAAAATCAATAAAATCTTAAAAAAATAGATTAAGGGGATTCTGGGATAACTCAGTGGGTTGCGTGCTCGCTTTGCATTCCCAAGGTCTGAGGATCGAGTCCCAGCCCATGTGGACCCATACACTGAACTGTGGTGTGCTTCCCATGTGGGGGCGGGCCCCCAGCACAGATCCTGCTGGGGTGAGCTTCCACATAGGACCCCAGTTCGGAACCCAGCTTTCAGGGGTGTGCCTCCTATGTGGGAGGCCCCCAGCCCCGTTCCTGCCCTGTGTGGCTCTGTGCCCACCTGTGTAAAATGAAAACATGTTAAAAAATAATGACGTACAACTATGGAGACTGCTCTGGGCCCTAACTGTTCTCTCTCTGTCAAAAAATAAATCTTAAAAAAAAAAGCAACAGATTAAAAAATCATCACATTTTTATGGAACCTCACAGAAGACCCTGAATCACTAAGGCTATACTAAGGAAAAAATAACGCTGGGGGCATTACACTCCCAAGACTGTACTACAAAGCATCAATAATCAAAACAGCTTGGTATTAGCAGAAAAACAGATATACAGACCAATGGATCAAAATCAAAAATGCAGAAATAAACTCACAAATATATGGACAGATGATTTTTGACAAAGGAGCAAAAAATATACAATTTAGAAAAGAAAGCATCTTCAGTAAATGATGCTGGGAAAATTGGAAAACCACATGCAAAAGAATGAATCTAGGGGAAGCCGGGATGGCTCAGTGGGTTGGGCGCTCACTTTGCAGCGCCTGGGACGAGGATCAAGTCCCGGCCCCAGCCCGTGCGGAACCATATGCTGAACTGGGAGCTCCCCCAGTTCAGTTCTCTCTCTGTCTCTGTATCTCTGTATCTCTCTCTCTGTCAAAAGTAAATAAATAAATAAATAAATATTAAAATATCTGTAAATAAAATTATAAAAAAAAAAAAAAAGAATGAATCTAGACCGGGGGTGGCGAACCTGTGGCACGCGTGCCCAAAGTGGCACACGGAGTAATTATTTTGGCACGCGGAGCTGTGAATACTATTTAAAAAATTATTTTTTATGCTCTTATAGACATAAAAATAATCGATACCTCTATCTCACTCAATGGGTTGGCACGAGAGTCGAGCGAGTATACTCTTATTTCATAAACTTTGGCACTCAATCGCCAAAAGGTTCGCCACCCCTGATCTAGACTGTGAACTGTCACCATATACTAAAATCAACTCAAAGTGGATTAAAGACCTCTACATAAGACTTGGAACAATAAACTGCATAGAAGAAAACATTGGTACTAAACTTGCACACCTTGGGTCCAGAGAGGACTTTATGAACTTGACCTCAAAGGCAAGGAAAGTAAAAGCAAAAATAAATGAATGGAACTACCTGTATATCAAATTAAGAAGCTTCTGCACAGCAAAAAAAACAACAAAACTGTCAACAAAGTAAAAAGGAAACCAACCAAACGGGAGAAAATATTTGCAAACAATGCCTCTGATTAAAGGCTAATAATTAAGATATATAAAAAACTCATTCAACTCAACAGCAAAAATCAAGAAAACAAAAGATCCTATTAAAAAATGGGCAGAAGATCTGAACAGACACTTCTCCCATGAAGACAAACAGCCAACAAATATATGAAAAACTGCTCAACATCAGTAGTAATTAGGGAAATGCAAATTAAAACCACAATGAGATACCACCTCATACCTGTTAGAATGGCTATAATCAACAAGACAAGGGGATTCCAGGGTGGCTCAGCAGGTTGAGTACTCGTCTTGCAGCCCAGGAGTATGAGAATCATATCCCGGCCCAGGCAGACCCATATGCGAAATTGTGGTGTGCCCCCGGTTTGGCTCTCACCGGGACAAGCTTCCCATGTGGGACCTGATTTGGCTCCCACCCTGGGCTTGCTTCCCATGTAGGAGGTCCCTAGCTCACGGAGGTATGCCTTCCAGGAGGGAGGCCCCCAGCCCAATTCCTGCCCTGCACAGCTGTGTGCCAACCTATGGAATGAAACTACCGTATATCTAAAACTAATGACGCACAACTATGGAGACTGCTCTGGGCCCTCCCCCTTTCTCTGTTTTTCTCTGTCAAAAAAATTAAAAATAAATTGTAAAAGAAAAAAGGGACAAGGAATCACAAGTGCTGGAGAGGCTATGGACAAAAAGGAACCTTCATACACTGCTGGTGGGAATGTAAATTGTACAACCACTACGGAAGGCAGTATGGAGATTCCTCAAAAAATCAGGAATGGAACTGCAATACAACCCAGCAATCCCTCTTCTGGGTATCTACCCAAAAAACTTGAAAATCTTAATCCACAAAGATAGGTAACCCAACGTTCATCACAGCACTGTTCACAGTGGCCAAGTCGTGGAAACAACCAAAGTGTCCTTTGATAGATGACTGGATAAAGAAGTTGTGATACGCCCACACATTGGATTACTACTCAGCAATAAAAAAAGATGAAATACAGCCATTTGTGACAACATGGATGGACTCTGAAACTATCATATTAAGTGAAATAAGTCAGACTGAAAGAATCAAGAAACATATGACCTCATTTTTAGGTAGAATATAAAACTGAAAGTAACAAAGAAACAAACATTCATGGACACAGTCAATAGTTTAGTGGTTATCTGAGAGTAAAGAGTGAGGTGGGTGAGAGAGCAGGGGGTATGGGGCAGTAGAGAGGGGGAATCAAATATATGGTGTTAGAAAAAGAACTCACTCTGGGTGGTGAGCACATAATGCAATGCATGGACAATGTAATGTAGAATTGTACACCTGGAACCTATGTAATTTTTGCCAACCATTGTCACCCCTATAAATTTAATAAAGTTTTAAAAAACTGTTAAAATGCCACATTTTATGCTATGCACATTTTACCATAATAAAAAATATGTATATGAAAAAGAAAAAAGATTAAAAAAGGAAACTACAGACCAATTTCCCTATGACTATCAACACATTGTATTATCCATACCTGATACTATGATAAATATGAAAAGATTTAAATGTGAAAAATATGAACTGTCACTAAAAATCTAAAAGCATGAAAAACCACACTGATAAATTCAACAAAAACAAAAAAGATTTCTGTAGCACAAGTCCCTATACATAATAAGTTAGCAGACAGACAAACTGGGAGGAAATCTCTGCAAATCATGAAACATAACAATGCTAGTTATCCTGCTCTATAACAAATTCCCAGATGTTGATCAGAAAAAGACCACAGAATAGAAAATTAATATATAGTATACAAAAATGAAATACAAAGGGCTATGAAACATAAACTCACTCTGCATAGGAAAAATGAAGATAGAACAACACTGAGCTCCACCATACTGAAAAAGTCCAATTGTTTAATAATATAACGGTGGGGACAGGGTACTATGAGGAAGGACTCATGTACATTACTGGTTGGAGGATGAATTGAAAATCCCTACAGAAGACTATCTGGCAATATGTAGCAAAATTTTTCATTATTTTATCTTTGACACACTTCTGTGAACCAGTTTCCTGGGAATCACACTCTCGGAATATATCCTACAGATATACTTCCAGACATACAGAACGATTATGTACAATCTTGTTGATTTCAGTTTTGTATGGAAAAATCCCAAAATATTGGAAACAACTTTCCTTACAAGAAAATAGTAAAATAAATTCTGATACATAGAATGCAGAGGCAATTTAATTTATGCAATGACTGCATTAGAAAGGTCTCCAAATAACATTGTTAAGGGAACAGGAAAAAAAGCAAGGTGCAGGTTTCATATTCTACATCTGTATAAAAAGGGAGTGATACAAATTTAAATTTGCTTGTATATACGGACACTCTGAAAATACACAGGAAACTATAATGTTTTTAATGATTAGGGAGAATTGGACAAAAAGAGAACAGGATATTTATTCACTGTTATCACATAACTTCTCAGTTTTTGATGAATATATTCTCTATTCAAAAATAAAATAATTGATTCACAGATAAAAATGCCACTAAAATAGACCTCAGAACATAGCAGTATTATATGTTAACCAACATTAAGAGATACTGAAAATTCCCTTCCTACTATAAAGATAAAATTATTTCAAATATAGAGTAACATGTGGTAAAAAAGTGAAAACTGTTAAGTTACACATGTATATTAAGATACCATGAACATACACTAAGAAAACAGAACAAAATAATACACTCAAATTTTTCCAGTAAAACCACAGGAAAGCAAAAACTTTTTAGTATATCCCATCCCTTCTGTTTCAAAGAGATAATTAAAAATGCATTCTCAGAACTAGACAAGAATGCCCACTCTCACCACTTATTCAACACAGTACTGAAGTTTTAGCCAGAGTAATTAGGCAAGAAAAAAATGGCATCCAAATCAGAAAGGAAGAGAAATAAAACTGTCTCTATTTGCAGATGACATATAATATATAGAAAACCCGAAGGATGGACTACACAAAAAACTGTCAGAATAAACAAATTCAGTAAAATTGTAGGCTACAAAATGAATATATAAAAATCAGTTGTTTCTACACACTAATAATGAACTATCAGAAATTCAGAAAATAATTCCATTTATAATTTTATAAAATAAAATATCTGTGAATAAATTTAATCAAGGAAGTGAAGGATCTGTATGCTAACAACTATAAGACACTGAGAAAAGAAACTGAAGAAGACACAAATAAATGGGAAGACATTCTATGCTCTTGAATTGGAAGGATCAATATTATTAAAATGTCCAAAGTAGCCAAAGAAATGCACAGATTCAATGCAATCCTATCAAAATTCCATGGCATTCTTCACACAAAAAATAGAACAATCCTAAAATTTGTATGTAACTGCTGAAGACCCCAAACAGCCAAAACAATCTTGAGAAAGAACAAAACTAAAAGAATCACACTTCCCAATTTCAAACTACATTACAAAGCTGTAGTAATCAAAACATGATACTGTCATAAAAACAGACACTTCATAAATGTATCAATGGAACAGAACAGAGATCCCAGAAATAAATTCATATATATATATGGTCAATTCTTTTCCTATAAAAGAATCAGGAATATACAATGGGAAAGAATAGCCTCTTTCAATAAATGGTGTTGGAAAAACTGGACAGCCACATATAGAAGAATAAAATTAGGCCACCATCTTACACTATACTAAAATCAACTCAAAATATAGACTTGAACATTTGTCCTAAAACTATGAAACTCCTAGAAGAAAACACAGAGGGTAAGCTCCTTGACATCAGTCTTGGCAAAGATTTTTTGTATTTGACACCAAAACCAAAAGCAACAGAAGCAATAATAAACAATTGGGACTATATCAAACTAAAAGCTTCTGCTCAGCAAAGGAAACCACCAACAAAATGAAAAGGTAACCTACAGAATGGGCAAAAATGTCTGCAAATTACATGTCTGATAAGGAATTAATATTCAGTATATAAAAAGAACTCATACAACTCAACAAAAAAAAACAAACAGTTAAAAATAGGCAGAATGGGAGATGGGAGTGGGCACCAGCCTTATGGACACTCAATAGTTTGGTGGTTACCTGAGGGAAGGGGAGGAGGGGGGAGGGAGAGTTGGGGCGGTGGAGGGGGGGAATGGGAGTAGACACCGGATATATGGTGATGGAGGGAGGGCTGATTCTGGGTGGTGAGCACATAATGCGATGCATAGGTGATGTGATGTGGACTTGTACATCTGGAAACTATCTAATTGTTACCAATCAATGTCACCCCAATAAATTTAACAAAAAAAAAGAAATAAAGAAAGAAAAAAAAAATAGGCAGAACATCTGAATAGACTTTTTTTTCCAAAAAAGACATATTAATTATGGCCAACAGATACATAAAAAGGTACTCAACATCACTCATCATCAGGGAAATGTATATCAAAACCACAATGAGGTATTACTGCTCATCAGTTAGAATGGTTATTATCAAAAAGAAATAACAAGTGTTTGGCGAGAATATGAAGGAAAGCGAATCCTTGTAAACTATTGGTGCAAGTTTAAATTGATGCAGGCACTATGAAAAACAGTATGGAGGTCAAAATATTAAAAGTGGAACTACCATATAATCCAGCAATTCCACTTCTGGATATTTATTAAAAGGAAATGAAAACACTATCTTGAAAAGATATCTGTATCTCCATATTCATTGTACCATTATTTACAATAGCTAAGACATGGAAACAAGTGTCAATGGATGGAAAAAGTAAATGTGGAATACAGATAAAATGGAATATTATTCAGCCACAAGAAAGAAGGAATTCCTGCCATTTACAATTCAGATGAACTTTGAAGGCATTATGCTATGCAGAATAAGTCAGAGAAACATAAATATTGTATGATCTCACTTACATGTAGAATCTAAACAAACAAACAAAACAAAAGAGCTCATAAATATAAGAGAACAAACATATTGGCAAGACGTGGGGGGTTGGCTGAAATGGGAGAAGGTGATCCAAAGATATACACTTCCAGTTATAAGATAAATGAGTTCTGGTGATGTAATGCACAGCATGGTGACTATAGTTAATACTGTATTGTCTATTTGAAAGTTGCCAAGAGTGACTTTAAAAATTCTCATCATAAGAAAACAAGTTTGTGATTATGTTTGGTGGTGGATATTAACTAAACTGATTATAGTAATCATTTTGCAATATATACATACATCAAATCATTAAGTTGTACACCTAAAACTAACAATGTTATATGCCAATTATATCTCAAAAAATTAAATGTTCCTATCAGAAAACAAAACAAAATGTTTTAGAAATGTCAGCATCCTCCAAATTCCTGTTCTACCACCAAATAAAGTCCAGATTCATTAAAAAAAAAAAAAAATCCATTTTCTCAAAGATATTAAGTATGTTTAAGAGACTTTTTAATTTCCTTGTGTCTCCTGCCTATTTAATACTTTTTGATTTGATAACTTACAGTAATTAACTCCTACCTCTGAGTTCCCATGGTGAAGTGCTTTCAATAAACTGCTAAATTGTTACTCCACAATCCACAAACTTCTTCAGTGTACACAATGTCTTATAATCTTAGCACCTTTGCTCATGGCAATTTACGCCATATTTATAAATACGAACTGCCCTGTAACACAATTTTTCCACTGCCTACTTCCCATAACCCCAATGGGCCCCCAAGTATAATTCTAAAATCTGGGTTTTCGCAGCCTTCTTTCTCTCTCCTGAGAATTCATTAAAAAGAAAATCTTTCTGCTGTGCAAGCTGCGTTTTATCCCTTTTCTATTCCCAAGCTCCAATTCGCTCTATGTAAGTATTTGTTCTCTCTATATATGTATTTTCAACAGAAGCATCTCAAAATACATTTCAGAATTTAAAAATCTGGTGCTTGAGGAAACTACCGGTAACTGTACATGGAAGTCAATCCATATATATTAGCAGTCTTCAGAGAACTGATGATTGGAGAAGGATTACCATTATATTGTAAACATTTCCCAGTTACCTGACTCCTGTTTGATTTGAATAGTAGGCTTGATACCAGGTGGCAAAGGAGACTGCTGAGGTTGTTGCTGATGAGATACTGGAGAAGGCTGGGCCACCTGTTGCTGAGTCTGTTGCTGCACTTGATGTAACTGCTGCTTAGGAGATTGCTGATGCTGTTTAGGAAACTGTGCAAGAATTTGAGTTGGGGTACCCACTAAGCCTTTGGGGGAAGGAAGTCTGGTTGATGCCATTTTGATTGCTGATGTAGATACACCTGGTAGATGAGTAAGGAAAAAGAAAATTTAGTGCTAAGGCATGAAGTTACTCCTGGTTACTGTAGTAGATAATACAGACTAGGTAAGTCAATAAAAGAATGATTTATTAAGCACCTAGTAAACATCAGATATGTGTGATAGTTTACATATTTGATACCTAGTCCCCAAACTCTGCAAGAAAGGTATCATTGCTCTCTATTCAAAAAAACTGATTTTCCCTTTGTGAAGTTAGAAAAAAGCAACAAAGTATCAGGCAAGATAGTTGTACACATGTCTCAATAGATTTTTTCAAGTTTTCAATGTACTATATTTTTCTGTGTATAAGACGTCCCCATGTATAAGACGATCCCTACTTTTCTAACCCAACATTAAGAAATCAATATATCGGGATGCTAGGATGGCTCAGTGGGTTGAGCGCTCGCTTTGTAACCCCAGGGTCCGAGTATCAAATCCCGGCATATGTGGACCCATATGATGAACTGGGGTGTGCCCCCAGTTCAGTTCTTGCTGGGGCCCCTGTTGGAGGCCCGGCCCAGTTCCCGCACTGCACAGCCCCACACCCACCTGTGGAGTGAAACTATATTGTAAACTAATGATGTAATACAACTATGGAGACTGCTCTGGGCCCTCCCCCTTCTCTCTGTCTCTCTCTGCCTGGCTCTCTCTGTCAAAAAAAAAACACAGGGGAAAGCCGGGACGGCTCAGCGGGTTGAGCGCTCGCTTTGAGGCCACGAGGACCGAGGATCGAATCCCGGCTCCGGCCCAGGCAGGACCCACATGCTGAACTGGGGAGTTCCCACAGTTCGGTTCTCTAACTGTCTCTGTCTCTGTCTCTCTCTCTATCTGTCAAAAGTAAAATAGAAATAAATATGCACTGAA
>PVKE010048299.1:0-11633 GCA_004027555.1 Craseonycteris thonglongyai | reverse complement strand
CTGGGAGCTCCCCCAGTTCAGTTCTCTCTCTGTCTCTGTCTCTGTATCTCTCTCTCTGTATAAATAAATAAATAAATATTAAAAAACAAAACAGAATCCCTTTTTAATGGTAATTTCACAGTAGTGACCAAAGTCCTTGTAGGCATGTCTTCCCACAAAAGCCTGCATGATGCTCAGTCTTTACTAAGCTACAATCCTTGGAATGTACACTAACTTGTAATTAAAATCTTTTATGGAGGCTGGGATGGCTCAGTGGGTTGAGTGCTTGCTTTGCAGCCCCTGGGACTAAGGATTGAGTCCCAGCCGCGACCTATGTGGACCCATATGCTGAACTGGGGTGTGCTTCCCATGCGGGAGGCCCCCAGCCTGGTTCCTGCCCTGTGTGGCCCCTGCCCACCTGTGTGGAACGAGGCCATTTGATATACAACTATGGGGACTGCTCTGGGCCCTCCCTCTTCTCTCTATCTCTCTCTGTCTCTGTCACTGTCAAAAACAATAAAATTAATTTTTAAGAAAAATCTTTCTTCATCCTTCATCCCGTGTGGTCTGTGCTTGGCATTTTGTGTCCTCTAGAAGACATTTGACAATCTTTTGTTCATCCAAACTAACAAGAATGAATGCTTTTTTTTAGGATGCTGTTTCACAATTTTTAGAGCTACCTGATTATACCAGGGTTTTAGGGTAGTCATTCACACACCTGCCCATTATCCCTGCTCCCCCCCCCCAAATAAAAATAAAAATGGATTTACAGATTATTGCTTTGTTGCTATTTCAGATTCTTTGGAGGGTTAGAGATTTGTCTGTGTTCAACATTCTTGGATAGTAGTAAGTTTTTGATCCTTTTCTTCGTAGTACACTTACCTTAGTACTTTAAATCTCTCTCCACAGGTCAGATACCAGGCCCAGGTGCCATGATGCCTGGGCAACCCATGCCAGGCCGCATGATTCCCACTGTTGCAGCCAACATCCACCCCCCTGGGAGTGGTCCTACCCCTCCTGGTATGCCGCCCATGCCAGGAAACATCTTAGGACCTCGGGTAACCCTCACAGCACCTAATGGCATGTGTAAGTACCACACTGGGGAATGCATTTCATTACTCCAGGGTCCCTCTGGGAGGTCTGTAGACAAGGGATCAATCAGGGTGACTGTTCTCTCTCTGGTTTTTGAAGTCCGTGAACAGTGTGACCTATGACAGTAAGTTTTTGGTCAGTACTCTTCAGCACCCCTGCTGAGCAGGTGCACAGGTGATGAGGGCAGTGTGCTTCCAGTCATCAGGTTTATGTGCCAAAGCCTTTATGGCATGCATCCATGACACTGAGTTCCAAGGAAGCCAAAAATTCCTCTTCTACTCCTGTTTAAGCCTGTCTAGTGTCAATCTTGGTGGACATAGAACTACCAGTTGTTATTTTCCCTACAGGAGCCTTTTTTGACCCAGGGTTCAGAAGAGGCAGGTGTAAAGACAAGAATAGGAACCAGTTTAGGGCAGGAATAACACAAGTTTTTTGTGGCCACTCTGACATCGGTGGTAGTAGCTGCTTTATTCAGGGCTGTGTTGAGAAGGACATGAGGTCCCAACAGACTCACTGGAGAAGGGACAGACTACTGAGCAGTCTGTCTGATGGTGTGTTGGAAGCCAGGACATTACTCCTGTAGAGCCCTTGCTCTGCTCCAACCATGGCCTCCCAACAGGTTGCTTCAGAGGCTCTGGCCTGCCTTTGACTCCTGTAGACCTTCTTAGTGAGAACAATCCCAGTGCAGCCTTAGTGGCCAGGTACCCCAGCCACATCTGTGATCCCAGGTTCATTTTGAAGCTCATGTATGTGCCAAGGAGTTCACTTCTGTTCACTGTAGAGAAGAGCTAGGATGCATAAGAATTCCAGGGCTCCCAGAGCTGTAGTTGAGCAAATGATAAATGAACAATTGGATAGTAATATAGGACCCTTAAGGATCTCCCAGGGCCAGAAGGCAGGCTACATGGGTAAAGGCCCTTCTTGTGGATCCCTAGACCTGTAGGAACTAGCACAAAATAGGTGCACAGAAATAAGACACAAGTCTAGGATCACGACAGTAGGAAAAAATGGGTCTCCCTTGAGTCAGTGGTTAGATGTTATAGTGTAGCAGGTACCTCTTGGCAAGAAAATGCTTGCTTTGCTGCCTTACAGACAATGTACAAACAAGAGTTGACCAGTTTGCCATCCCCGCTCCAGAGATGGATGGTATCATTGGTCTTTACCACTGTCATATCCTGGTGATCACCCATGATTTGTGACCCCAAGGGGCCCTCAGGGGAGCACCTTGACAATGTGGAGGGTCTTGTCCCCCCACAACCACTTTCTTCCACAAATGAATGTTTCAGGAGTTCTGAGCCACTGACTTGGCTCTAGGCTAGAGTACTAGGCAGGCGTCCTCTTCAGGCTTTAGTTTTCTCCACTGAAAGAGGACACAGAGGGTTAGATCAGTGGGCTTTCAATACTTTGAAGATCCTTGGCGGTTTGGTGGAAACCTCTTGAGGGGAGGGTTGAATGAACTGACTGGTAAGCAAGGCTACACTTCAGTTATTTGTTTCATATGTTTTCATTTCTGGCAACATGTAAAGGCTTAACAAAAACCCTGGATTAAATGATCTCTAGGGTTCCTTTGTACGCTCAAGCAGCTAAAGTTGAAATGGGAAAGAGCCCCAGACACTCATACTAATTGTTCCCTTCAGGACCTGACCTAGTTTTGGCCAAAAATTCAAGAACTGCAGTTCAGGCTCTGTGGGGCCTCCCAGTACTGTGCAGCTTGTCAGCAGCTGACTTAAATGAAGTTCTCTATCCCTGGTAGAAACAGATAATCAGCAAGAAGTTATTGATAATCTGTTTTGTACCCAAGTAGGATAGGCACTGAGAGAGGAAGAAAAGAAGACATTGAACTTGTCCAGGAAAGAGCTTATTTAGCTGAAGAAATAAAATGAGCAGAGTAAAACATTAAAATGCAATAAAATCAAAATGTAATTGAATTCTGAAAAGGTCTGGAGTGATTCTTGAAAAGAGTGGGCCTTGAAAGAGCTGGGACAGATTCAGGCTCCTCCCACCCCAGCCTCTTGGGTCGGAGGTCACCGTGAGCACTGACCCGGTTCTAGCTGACCTGACCCACATGGGCCACAGTGGTTGCCTGCCACGGAGGAAAGTACCTCCTGTGTCCTGTTCTCTGAGCCCCTGGTATTGCCAGCAATGACAAGTCCCCCTTGGATGTGTTTGCAGATCCGCCCCTACCGCAGCAGCAACCGCAGCCCCCTGCAGATGGAATCCCTCCGCCTCCTGCTCCAGGCCCAGCAGCCTCGGCCGCGCCCTAGCCTGGGAGACACGTCCGCGCCCAGTGCCACCAGCTGGAGTGGCGACGTCAAGACTTTAAGTTCCTCAGCTTCCTTGGATTTCTTTTGGGATTTTTCTTCTCACAACCCCAAGCACACATCCCATATCCCGTATCCTTACCCCCCCATTCCTCTTGCCACCCGTCTCCATGTTCCAACACCCCTCCTATAAGGTCCCTAGCCAAGCCCAGGGACGCCTGTGGTGACAA
The DNA here is from genome assembly GCA_004027555.1 of Craseonycteris thonglongyai. NCBI lineage: Eukaryota > Metazoa > Chordata > Mammalia > Chiroptera > Craseonycteridae > Craseonycteris > Craseonycteris thonglongyai. The sequence goes on along the minus strand of PVKE010048299.1, from coordinate 8,071 downwards.
TATGCCCTGATCATCCTAAAAATAACCTGTCTCCCTGTCCTGGTGTGGGGTATACTGACAGTTTCTCTGCAGGTCCTGTCCATGTTAGTATTCTGTCTTTTATCATTTTTGCTGTCCTGTTTTTTGCTTTGTCTTATGTTTCTATGGATAATGCTTTATAATTTTTTGTTTGTTTGTTTGTTTTTTTGTTATTGCTTTAAAGGAAAGCATCCTAAGGTAATAGGAACCAAAAAATAGTGATGGGCGGAGGGGATAGCCAGAGGGGACAAACCTTAAGGCATTATAAGTGACCTTATTCTGCTTGTCTGAGCTAAGGATGGTGCTGATTGTGAAGTATCGTGAGGCTTTTGCTACACATAGATGCACCAGAACTAAAAGCGATGGGGAAAGGGACACCATTGATTTTTATCCCTGGTTAGGGCTATGAATGCCTCCACCCTTCCTGGCAGAACGAACCTCTCTAGTACTTGGTAGGGGAGAGCACAGCATTGGAACAGACCCATTCCTTCCCCAGGCCCACTGGTTCTGGGTTTCTATGCAGGTGGTGTATTGGCTTGGGGTGGGTGTTTTTTGTTTTTCTGAAGGTAGTGTGAGCTTTGAGGGCTGGGATTTGGGGAGGGGCTCCTTAGTGGCCAAGACTTGGCCAAGGAAGTTAGGGGTCTAAGGCAATGGCCACCCAGTGAATCTAGCCCACTGTTCACTGCTTGTATGCATTTTTTTCTTCCTCTTAAAAAAGAAAACAAAAATTTAGGGGGGGGGAGTAGATAGTGCTGAACATTTTAGCCACGGACTTGGTTAGGATGGCTCGGGGTCCAAACCCCACACTACCTCTTGCAGTAGCCAGGGTGAATGGAATTTAGTGAAGCGGTACTTAGGTTTGGGATGGAATTGGAGAAGTGGGGCAGGATCAGTACCCTCTCCTACCTTCTCCCTTCCCTTTCTGAGATCTCACATTCCATCTCTTTCATGGTTGTCAAGGAGATACTGGGGCTATCAAACTCACTTGGCAGTCAGCATCATGCTTTGAGGGTTGGGGTGCTCCTACTGAGAGTGGAATGCCATTCCAGAGGACGAGCCACAGAAATGCCTTAATTCGAACCATTTCTACCCCTGCTGATGAGTGACTTGAGAGTTTTTGGTTTTCTCTTTTTTTTTTTCCCCTCCCCTCTGTCCTTCCATGGGTTGGGGAAGGGGTGTTTCGGTAGTTTTATTTCCAAAGCACCTGGCCTCTTCACTTCACGTTCTCAAGTAGCAGTTTCATTTAGAATGCAAAGTGGAACATCTTTTGGGTATCTTTTCTATATATTTTTAAAAGCTTTACCTATGAGAGGGTATAGGTAGGTGTTTGTAAAACACCTTAGAAATTTTTTTTCTTAATATCAGAAAGCAAAAAAATACAACCACCACAGTGAAGATTTGCCTTCCAGACCCTCAGGTGTTGCCTCTAACCAGGTGGCCCTGGTCACTATCAGAGTACTGGAGCCAAGGAGACCTTGTTCCTTCTGTATGTGTGTTCTGGACTCTAGGAGTGGAAATGAGCTTGTTCCTACTGGAGTTTAGTTGTAATGCATTTGCCTCCAGAAAGACCCCAGTGCCTTTTGACAATGGCCAGGGTTTTCCCTATTTCCTGCCAGTCTTTCCCAAAGGAAACTCATTCCAAATACTTTTCCACTGAGGTCTTAGGAAAATGGAATTCTGGTTCATACTGTGGTCCCTTGTAACCTCAGGTCTCTAATGTAATCACATTCAAATGTAAAAGATCCAGGTGGAAATATTTTTACTATGCTGGTAATAATTCTACAGAATACCTGAATTCTTTAACACTTTTGTTTAAGTGGTGATTTTTATTTTATTTTATTTTTTTATGTCTTTGATCTAGTTTTGCTCCTATAATAACAGCCACTTGATTTGGGGGGGTGGTGGGTGGATAATATGTGGTTTTGTACAAACGTGTTTCTCAGTGTGGTATTTGGGAAAATGAAGGGAGGGAGTTTGGGGAATTGGAGGAAATTGATCAAGGAGGCCCAATCTCCCTCTTTTTTCATGAATAAAGAGAACATCACTTGTGGATTCTAGACCCATTCTCTGCATTCCTGTATCAGTTTCTTCATATGTCCTATGAAGAGCCTAAATATTTAGCCTTATCTGGTCCTGTTCAGCAGTTAAAAGCTCAGTGACTTGGAGCTTTCCGAATGACCACCATCATGCTGCTTAAGGAACGAACATACAGTTGAATGTCCTCGCCCACTGTTTATTTCCATGGTCAAAGTGAGGAAAGTAGTTCTTCAGGGAGGGTGCCAAACATGCCGGCACCTCCAAAAGAGGCCTGGTTTTTCTCAGTGAGTTAGGGAATGTTCATCAGGGTACATCTTAAGACAGCCCCACATTGGAGGTAGGCCCTAAGGGCAGATGATGTACTACTCTTAAGGACATCCTTTGCACACCCACAGGTGCAAACCCTGTTCAGGAAACAGAAAGAAGCCATTGTCTTCAAGATGCTTATAAACTCAGTGAAGCAAAAGAAGTGGGTTCTGTGTCTGTCAGGAGGTGAACACTCAGCTTCTCACAGGTGTGCCAGGCTGACTGCTTTGCTTCCTGACCTGTTCCAACTTTGGTAAAGCATGCTGGAGCCAACCGGACCTCACAGCATTCCTGTATTTCCCAAAGGATGATAAGGGAGGTTAATCCTTGATCCAAAATGAAGATAAGTTTATAAACAAGTGTAAGTTCTCAGAGCATAACAGGACATGTATAGGCAGTCAGCCTTTTACAGGTTCCTCATTACTGTGGAGTAATTCCTCCAACGGGATGAACAGTTTTCCAACTTCTGTGTGGTTGGGATCACCTGTAGGGTTGGTAATGTCACAGCTGCTTTGCCTACCCCGGGGGTGGCGAGCCTATGGCATGCATGCCCAAAGTGGCATGTGGAGCAATTATTTCAGCACGTGGAGCTGTGAATACCATTTAAAAAATTGTTTATGCTCTTATAGACATAAAAATAACCTAGACCTCTATCTCGCTCGATGGGTTGGCACTCAAGTCGAGCGAGTATACTCTTACTTCATAAACTTTGGCACTCAATCGCCAAAAGGTTCGCCACCACTGGCCTACCCTCAGAGTTTGTTAGCCGGTAGGTCTTGAGTGAGTTGTGAAGTTCTGCATTTCTAACAGGTTCCCAGAGGACCCTGGGGCATCAGGTCAAGGGACCACCCTTTGAGAACCACTGGTTAAGAAGGTTGTGTGGTAGAGCAAGTTTGCTACAGTTACTGACAGTTCATTCTGAGCCTATTAATCCAGGAAACATTTGAGGACCCACTGTGTGCCAGACATTGGAACTTGCATGCAGTGAAGTCATGAACAAGGTAGGTAAGGCCCCTGCAATCCAGGCCACTTACATTTTTGTGTGGTGAGGGACACCAGACCATTTCATAAATAGTTAATAACAGATATGATTGTTTTAGACAGTGCCATGTGTTCATGAAGAAAATAATGTAATCAAGAGTTTGCTGGGGTAATGTATATGAGGGCTGTTCAGAAAACAATGCAGCCATAAATGCCTATATTTTTCATAGTACAGGGCTGGGTACTTTCTAGACAGTCCTCGTATAGTCCGAATAGGACATTCTTCCATGATTTCTGTCCTGCTAGTTGGTGTATCCTGAGAGTTTAACTCCATTCTAGAAAATTCTCTGAATAATGAAAGCACCCTTTTAGCTGGATACGCAGTACCAGTCCAAGATTTCTTTCTGCAAACTTACCTGCTTGTACCTTTTATTATAAACCTCTGCTCTCTACAGTCCCAAATGCATAGCTGTTCAGTTGCTCCTGTTGAAGGGAGGCTAGTTCCTAGAAACAATGACAGCACCTTGACCTCCTGTTAACGGAGTGTCTCCATTAGGCAGTCATCTTTCAGAATGCGGTGGAAAGGTATTAATATATATCCTTGATGGCGGTGCTACCTTCTTTCAAGCCCAGAACTCTCAAAATTGGATCTCCTTGTGAGCAGCTCCAGTGAACCTTGACCTTTGACTCACTTTTAGGCCCGACTCCACTCGTCATTAAGAAGCATCTTTGATCCTGAACTTGAAATAGCTGAGACAAGACCGCCGTATCAAAGGATGACTAAAGGGAGAGTTCCAAGTTCCATGAATCCACCTAAAAGAGACTCTAAAACCAATCCTACCGGTAGCTCGCTCTCTTTGGGACCAAAGGCCCTCTTCCAGCTTTCATGGGACCCCAGCAGAGAGAGCCTTCCTTATCTTCCTGCTCCAAAACCAGAGCCATCTTCACTCCCTATTGCCCCCAGAGGCCTTTCCAGGCCTTTCTAAACCCACCTTACCACCTTTGAGGTACAGCCTTCGCAGGCCTCAGCAAAAGAGCCAAGTCTTTTTTTTTTTTGACAGAGAAAGAGATACAGAGTCAGAGAACTGAACTGGGGGAGCTCCCAGTTCAGTACATGGTTCCGCATGGGCCGGGGCCAGGATTCGATCCCTGGGGCTGCAAAGTGAGCACTCAACCCACTGAGCCATCCCAGCTTCCCCAAGAGCCAAGTCTTAATGTAGTACAGTGAGTACCACCTCCAGACACCAGAGACAAGAAATACCTCCCACTCTGGTTCTTTGGGGATCTACTGCATGAAGTGCCCTCACTGCCAGATAGTCCAAGAGTGGGTAGGAAGTGGCAGGGCTCTTGGTTGGTAATAGCTCTTTTGCACAGGCTGATTTCTGTGGCTGGTTTGGTCCTGGCACTGAAGAATTGCCCATAGCCATCCAAATTGGCATGTCTTGTCTGCTTATGCTGCAGTAGCTATACTGTTCCCGAGAAGGTTGCCCGCTTGGGGCAGCAGGACTCATGCAGACAAGCCTAGTTGCTGCACATCGAAGGCTCTGTTGGCCTGTGCTGTGTGGCTTTTTCCCAGCTTACTGGACTTGGGGATAATGAAAATCAGGGGCCTTTTCAACCTTGTAGACCTACCCAGACAAGATAACAACCTCCAAGTTGGTATGTCCTTTACTAGGATGAGAGCACTTGTGCAGTTGAGAATCCAGAGTCCCCTGCAGCAATAGTGGTGGTCAGCACAAAGAACTCAGGCCCCTGACCCGTGGCTCTTCCCTTCCTGGTGATGGTGCAAGACCCATTCTCAGCAGCCCCATCACCAACGTGGTCATAGAACCAATTGCCCTGCAAAGCAAAACTGGCATCTCTTGTCAGGAAAGCACGCTTGTCAGGAAAGGCCATTAGGTGTCCCTTCCTGACTGATCTAGGACGGAAGTCTGGACTTGTTACTGTGTTATACCCTGTTAAGAGCTTATAGCGTTAACTTACTATGAAATGCTCAGGTGGAAGTTTGGGGGTGTAGGTTGAAGGGAGAGGCAGGGCTTATATTCTGCCAAGTGAGGCCCTATCTCTGCATCCTAATTCCTTTTCTGAAATTAGGCAAGAATGAAAAGCTTCCATATGAAAATGAAAAGTTTTGATATCAAGATCTTAGTTCAAGTCCTAGCCTACCACAGCATGATCTTAGTGTCAGTCTGGAAATATGTAAAATGATCAGTAAGATCTTTGTAGTATGGTCGCAAAGAATATAACAAATTAGACCACTAGGAAAATGAGAAACGAAGATGTTAGTGGTTAGTACTGAAAAGCCAGGAACCATACTGCTTCCTGTGCAGGCTGAGGTATGGCAATTGGGAGCAGCTCCTGCCCTGGATGGAAGCCCCTGGTGAAGCCATGGGCTTTCTGTGTACAGGGAGGCAGGCTGTCACCATGGCAATGGGCCTTATGCCTGCTGTGGTAGTGGAGATGGGTTGCCAAACCCAGTAGGAACCTCAGGCATGCAAAATCCATTGCCTCACAAAGCATCCCTGATGTCCCAATGCACGAGACTCAACTGTGGACATGGTAAGAACTAGAGGTCAATTTCCTATTCTTTCACTTTCCAATTCCTACATCTTATACCAGGGGTGCCAAAAGTAAGTACATACACATTTTTTTTTTTTTTAATATATACTTTATTTATTTATTTATTTTGACAGAGGAGAGAGAGACAGAGACAGAGAGAGAACTGAACTAGGGGAGCTCCCAGTTCAGCACATGGTTCCGCACGGGCCGGGGCCGGGATTCGATCCTCGGTCCCCGGCGCTGCAAAGTGAGCGCCTAACCCACTGAGCCATCCCGGCTTCCCCAATACATATACATTTTAAGAGATGTTATCTATTACTATTTGAAGTTGAATTACGGTAGCAATGTGTAGTATGATGTCTACTCAAAAGATGGTGTTACAGTCAATAGTTTGATGGTTACCTGAGGGTAAAGAGGAAGGTGGGTGGGAGAGCGGGGTTGGGGGAGGAGTAGAAAAGGGGCATCAAATATATGGTGATGGAAGAAGAGCTGAATTCTGGGTGATGAGCACATAATGCAATACATAGACAATGTAATGTAAAGTTGTACACCTGGAAACTATGTAATTGTTATCAAACAATGTCACCCCAAGAATGTAACATAAAAAAATAAAAGACATTTCCTGATTAAGTATTCAGAGGAGGAAAGATAAAAATCAGGATTAAGGAATTACCTTAAGCCTAAAGAAGGGAAGAAAGGAAGAATGTAGGTGCAATTAAGAATGGCAAAATAATGGGGAAGCCGGGATGGCTCAGTGGGTTAAGCGCTCACTTTGCAGCGCCAGGTCGAGTCCCGGGCCCCGGCCCGTGCGGACCCATGTGGTGAGCTGGGGAGTTCCCCCAGTTCGGTTCTCTCTGTCTCTGTATCTCTCTCTCTCTCTCCCTCTCTCTGTCAAAATCAATAAAATACAAGTTAAAAAAAAAAAAGAATGGCAAAATAAGCAACTATGTTTTGTTATTTTTCCCCTTCCAAAAAAAAAAAAAATGGTGTTAATCAAGTGAATACTAGCATTACCATGTGACAGGCAGGGCTGGCAGAAGCAGGTTGTCATTTGAGGAGTGTAAGACCATTTTGAAGTGGTATTTGAAATTTGAGAATGTTGTAGAAGTACAACAATGGAGTTGTGAATGTGCAACAGAACCTCCAACATGCCTAACAATTGCACACATTTGTGGTAAGTTTGACACTCATGGTAAATTGAGATGGCATATTCAGCAATACATGTGGACACTTTGGTCAGTGTTGCTCAAGCAGTAGTTTGCCATAATCAGAAGTGTCTGGATGCTGATGGTAACCACTTTGAGTACCTTTTATAATTGCAGAAGTCAAACCTGACTTGTATTCATTTTTTTGTTATGGATATATATTGAATATTATAATTTTAATACAGTTTTCCTTTCTACTTTTTTTTTTTTAACTGAACTGGGGGCCTCATCGCATTCAGGAAGTACACCCCAGTACAGGTGTGGGTCCGCCTGGGCCAGAGCCAGGATTCGATCCTCAGTCCTTGGGGCTTCAAAGTGAGCACTTAACCCGCTGAGCCATCCAGGCTTTCCCGTGTTTTCCTTTCTTAAAGTGTATATACATTATTTTGGCATCCTCTGTATATTTCCTGTTCTTTAGCTTACGTTAGTCCCTGATTCCAAAAAAGATATTATATTCTTTTGCTACTCTGTGGTTACCAGTTTGACACATATGAGACTCAGGTTACTGGCTTTCACAAGGTCGCACTCCATTGCCTGGGTGAGCTCCCATCCATCTTGTGGTGGTGTCACCCAACCAGGTGTGCTGGGCTCAATTCTCAAACTGCTGTTAAAATCTGGTAGGGAGGGGAAGCTGGGATGGCTCAGTGGGTTAAGCGCTCACTTTGCAGCCCCGGAGCCTGAGGATTGCATCCTGGCCCCGGCCCAGGTGGACCCACATGCTGAACTGGGGTGTGCCCCCAGTTCAGTTCTTTTTTTTTTCTTTCTATTTTTTTTTTTTTTTATCTTTTCACATTTATAGAGAGAAATTATCTTTTTGTCTTCAGTGCATAGTTATTTCTATTTTACTTTTTGACAGATAGAGAGAGAGACAGAGACAGAGACAGTTAGAGAACCGAACTGTGGGAACTCCCCAGTTCAGCACGTGGGTCCTGCCTGGGCCGGAGCCGGGATTCAATCCTCGGTCC
>PVKE010048298.1:0-11638 GCA_004027555.1 Craseonycteris thonglongyai | reverse complement strand
ATGCCCTTAAATTTGGTGAGGTTGGATTTCAGTCCCAGGATATGGTCTATCCTTGAAAATGTTCCATGTGCACTAGAGTAAAATGTATAGCCCTTTGTTGTAGGATGGAGTGACCTGTAGATGTCAATTATGTCCATTTCCTGCAATGTATCATTTAAAGCTGCCATCTCCTTATTTAGTTTCTCCTTGGATGATCTGTCCAATGTTGTCAGGAGGGTGTTTAGATCCCCTAGTATAATTGTATTTTCATCAAATTCTCCCTTTAGATCTGTTAGTAGATGCTTTATAAATTTTGGTGCTTCTTGATTGGGGGCATATATATTGATGAGTGTGATGTTTTCTTGTTGTATTGTCCCTTTTATCAAGATGTAATGTGCATCTTTATGTCTTAATATTTTTTTTATCCTGATGTCTTTTTCATCAGAAATCAGTATGGCCACTCCAGCTTTTCTCTGACTGCCATTTGCCTGGAGTATTGGTTTCCATCCTTTTACCCTGAGTCTATGTCTGTCCCTGTGGCTGAGGTGTGTCTCTTGTAGGCAGCATATGGTTGGATTTTGTTTTGTAATCCAGTCTGCTACCCTGTGCCTCTTTATTGGTGAATTCAGTCCATTTACATTCAGGGTGATGATTGATATATGAGGATGTCCTGTATCCATTTCTTCTTTCCTTTTTATTTTTTTGTTGTCCCAACTTTTCTCAACTTATTTTTTTATTTCTTGATTCAGGTCGGATAGCCACCTTCAGTATTTCTTGGAGTGCCTATTGGAGCTGGCGAATTCTCTCAGCTTCTGTATATCTGAAAAGGCCTTAATTCCTCCTTCATATCTAAAGGTTAATTTTGCTGGATAGTTGATTCTTGGCTGGAAATTTCTCTCTTTTAATATTTTGAATATTGGGGCCCATTCCCTCCTTGCTTGCAGGGTTTCTGCTGAGAAGTCTGGTGACAACCTGATAGTTTTTCCTTTGAAAGTTATGTTTTGTTTTTCCCTGGCTGCCTTGAGGATTCTTTCCTTGTTTTTGTTTTTTGTCATCTTCAGAACAATGTGCCTTGGAGAAGATCTGCTAGGGTCTAGGAAGTTGGGGCTCCTGCTTTCCTCTTGGATTTGAGGCAATAATTCTTTTCATAGGCTAGGGAAATTTTCATCCACTATTTGTTTTAGTAGACTCTGAGAAGATTTCATCTCGCTTCCTTCTGGTACCCCTATTATTCTAATATTGTTCTTTCTGATGGAGTCAGAGTTCTTGTAGGGCTCTTTCATTTCTCTTGATTCTTATTTCCCTTTCTTCTTCCCTCTGTGACATTTCCATGTTTGTATCTTTAATTTCACTCATCCTTTCCTCTAGCTGGTCAGCCCTGTTTCCTATTCTGGTCAGTTCTTTTTTCAGCTCTCCCATGATGCCTTTCATTTCAAGGAGTTCCTTTTGGTTCTGCTCTAAGTTCTCAATTTTATTGGCAAAGTACTCATTTTGCTCAGAAAATTTCTTGTTGAGGTCATTTAAGTGTGTGGGTATTTTGCCAGCATTGAGTGAGCTCTCTGAGTGCCTTGATTATTGCAGCTCTGAATTCTGTTCCACTTAGATTTGATTCCAAGTGTGCAAGGTCCTTTATTAAAGACTGCCCCTGATCTTCTGGAGGGGCTTTGGATTCTGAGGTGTGCATTATGTGTGATGTAGTTCTTTTTCCTCTGTGCATGAGTATGATTTCCCACTAGGGGTTTTCCTATCAGGTGGGCTTCTCAGTTGTGGGAGGAGGAGATTTTGGGAGAGGGTTGGGGGAAACAGTCAGTTCTGTGCCTTGGGGCTGTTCTTTAGGTTGCAGTTTTAGCTGTTAGAAGGCAGGGTAGTGAAGGTGTGGTTCCGGGGGTTGGGGCATGTGGGTAGGAGCTAGGGCGGGCCTGACACACAATAGCAGATTCGTCTGTCTGCAGGGTGGCTGGTGGTTCAGTGTGCTGGGCACGAGCAGCCCTGGGCTTTTTTCGCTTCTGGTCAGACTGCTTTTTCACTGCCTCTGTGAGCCTGCCTGCCGTCAGTGAGCCTGCCTGCCAGGGTGCTCAGCCCAGCAGTGGTGTGGGCTGGTGGGGCTTGGCAGAGTCTTGGCCGCAGCTCAGCTTGCTGCTCTGCAGGACTGGGATTTACTCTAAGCCCGTCTATTGATGCTGAGCGTGCTCCCCCCGTGTCCTCTGAGCCGCTGCCCTCACTCCAAGAGCCCTGTCTTCAAAAGGTGCTCCCTCACAGTCAACTTTAGGAGCTCAGCTGTATCTCCTCTGTGGAACACGGGTGCTAAGCTGCTGTGAGCTGGTGCCCTGCTCTCACCCCACCCGCTGGGTAGTGCAGCTGCCCTGCTCCACAGTCCCTGTTCCACTTTAGGCTCAGTGATCTGATTAGGGCACCACGTGTTGCCCCTTGAGTTCAGATATTAAATTGTCCACAGTCTTGTGGGGCTTCCACGCTCCCTAGGTCTTGGCTTCCAGCCTGCCCTGGATCTAGCTCCACTTTGGCTGTAGTTCTTCAATCCCCCTTTGTTTTTGCCAGCCCTGGGCCGTGCTCCGCACTCCGAGTTCCTGTCCCCGAATTGCTCCTTCTCCTTCCCTCTCCCGCTCTCCCCTTTTTCCTCTCACCTTTGGGTGTTGTTCTGCGTTGTGTGGTTCTCTCAGTTGAGGGTGCTTCTCAGGGTTTCCTCTGTGGGTTCCCTTTTGTTCATAAGTCCCTTCCCAGGTAGGTGTCTGGGTTCTCCTCTCATGCCGCCATCTTTTTCTCACGTATTATTTCTGATGCTCAGATAGGTTTACAAGGTTGGTATTTTTTTTCTCACTTTACATCTGAAAAAAGTGAGGTTCTGAGAGTTTAAGTGACTTATCAGAGTCATCAGCCAGTGATTGGTGGAGCCAGAATTTTCACTAGGGACCATGTGACAGTGATACGCTGGCTCTGCTTTCTGTCTCAAAGTGCAGGCTTGTTCTGTGGTGAGCAGCAGAGTGTTATGAGCCCTCCTACCTCATTGGAGGCAGAAGCATGGCTTGCTGTGTGTGTGTGTGTGTGTGTGTGTGTGTGTGTGTGTGTGTGTTGGCGGCTTAGATGCAGGGGGCCCTCAGTCCCACCCACTCTAGGGCAGATGGCTTGATTCCCTGTCTGCTGACCTGGGGAACCAAGCACCCCACTTCCCATCCTTCCAAGGTTGCTACAGGGATTATGTTCCTCTCTGTGAGCAGACCGAGTGTCCCGAGCATGGAGCTGGAGCTTCCTGGAGTGTGGGCTGCACTGCACTCTGACATCAACCTGTGGAGGCAGTTGGACACCTCTGTGCAGCCCTCGGATATGCCTGGTGGCTCTGCCCATGGTCACTGGTGCCTTGGTCCTCTTCTGTCCAGGATTACCATGCCCTGGCTCCAGCAGCTCCCAGCTCCGGGCTGATTCCAGCTCATGTCTATCAGCCAGGGCCTGGCAGCTACCTCCCATGGGTGATGGCAGAAAGCTTAAGCCAGGGCTATTTTAAAACTTGTAGGTGGTGTGTAGGGAGGCCAACAAGAGGGGATAAAGCACCCAGGGTTTGGTGACTATGGAGAGCCATCCCCTCCCCTGGGTTCAATGGGAGGGCACTGAAACCAGTGGGCCATGTCACTTGGAAAAGGCCACTGGACAGGAGCATTGCTCCTAGGGACAAGAATTCAGCTCTGCCCGCCCATAGTCTTCCAGTGACAGAGCAGGGCAATAAATATTCCTGCCTGCTTCCTTTCTACTCCTGACTTCCTGCCAGTTCTCCATCACCCCAACAGAAGCCAGAGCGTGAGGGAGCCCAGGGATGTAGCAGGGTGGGCTGGGGAATGTGGACAGGGATGCTGGAGGCCAGCTGGAAGCCGGGCACTGTGTTGTCCCTCTGGTGCCTTTGGGATGTGGGTCTGCTGTGGGCTCCTGGCTGGTCCTCCTATTGTCCCAACATGGTGAGGAAACCTTGACCTCAGTCTACTCTCCCCTGACTTCCTTAGTTATGTGGATAGATGGCAAAATGGGGAAAAATGTGGCAGAAAGTGTGAGAATTTGGGTAAGTCCTGAGCAGTATTACAAGATCTTTGGGGCACTTCTGCCCCATCTTTGGGCACACTGAGGCTGTCTACCATCCTGGCTCTGTTAGCGTCCAGACCTCAAGCTCTGCTCTGCCCTTCCCTCCTGGTTTAAGTGGTCATCAATTACTCATGGAAATGAATGGCATGTCCACTCTCTTGCTTTCATTAATGTCCGCACCTCTTCCTCTAGATGTCTGTTCAGAGCTGGCTCCCCGTTGCTGGTCCTGGGCCAAAGGCCTGCATCCCTTCTGAGCTCTTTCCTTCTAGGAACCAGGTTGAACGACAGCTGCCCTGGGATGACCCCTGTGAAGCCAATGAGGCAGAACCCTGATGACAGAGGAAGGACAGCCCAATGGCAACCTCATGAGACACCTCAAGCCAGAAGCCAGCCAAGCCATGCCCTTCTTGACTTACAGGACTGTGAGACAACAAATGATTATGGTTTGAGCTGCTAAGGTCTGAGATAATTTGTTGTGCAACGATAGTAGAGGAGACCCACTAAAACATGGAAAGGAGGAGCTAGGCCTGGGGTCAGAGGCATCAGGAACTGTGGGAGTCCTCCCTGCCTCTCCAGGAGTGGGAGGAAGGGGGAGGACGCCTCCCTATGGCTGGGTACTGTCTGACAGCATTGCCAGTCTGAGCTGATGTCAGCTGGAGCTAGATGACAAGGTTGAGTGACAGTGCAAGACTATTGGAGTGGAGGAGGCTGAGGTCCCTTTGTTATCAACTGAGCTCAATGTCTATTTTATTAATAATACATGCCTGGTGGTGATGTCTGTGAATGAACGTTCGTCTCTCAAGTCTAATTGTTCTGTAGGGCATCCCTCCCATAGATTTATCATTCTGTTATTTATTTAGTAGTTTTATTGCCAGTGATTAGTAACGGCATCAGTTGGAGTCCCTCTTTATGGGGAAGCTTCATCCCTGTTTACTAGTGGGAGGAACCTGGCATGTGGGGGACGGAGACTGTCCCCCTGCTGGCTCCCTCCCCCAGCAGTGGAGGGCCCCCTGTGCCCATACAGCCTCAGCTGCCTCCCCTCCCGGCTGGGCACCCACAAACTTGGCTCTGCCTCATTGTCACCAGAAGCAGAGGGTGTGACCAGCTTGATGCTTTTCTCTTAAAACTTAGAATGCTCATACTCCCAACCTTCTCTCCCCGCCCCTCCCAGCACCATCTCCATCACACTCCTATGAGACGTCTGAAGCTGGGAGATGCCCTGTTGCAGACCTGGGGTTGTGGGCCATTCACTGCCAACATGCAGTCTACTCTTCCCCTCCGCTCGACCCACTGTTGCTGCCTGACTAACACGTGCCGCAGGATGGAGCTTTCTAACTTAGTGAACCCGACCTTCAGTGGCAGCAGCTCTTGATGAGCGTTGCCCAGAACCCATGGGACCCAAGGCCAAAGTTTGAAGTGTGAGGTCCTCATCCCCAATATAAGCTGCCCAGGCGTGGTGCCTCTTTCTTGATGCACCTGTTCCCTGTTGATTTCTAGGAGCTAACTGGGCTATAAAGTGAGCCCTTTCTGCTCTTATGGAGCAGGTGTGTGCAGAGGTGCAGGGGTGAGGCAAGTTGGCAGTGAGTTGTTAGTGGGGAGGAACATGTTTCTGTGGATGGATGGAGTAACGTCTGCTTGTGGGGGGAATGGAGGGGCTCCAGGCCGGCTTCTGAGCTGGTCTTAAGTTGCACTTTAGGCCCCGTCTCCACTCCTCCTGCACTGGTACAGGTCCAAGGCAAGGCTGGGCTTTCTTGATGATCTCTTGGCGAAGCAGCTTGGACTTTGTAGTTGGTTAAACTTGGTGTTCAGATTCCAGCTCCACTCTGTGTGCACTGACTTCAGGTTTTTCTTCTGCACAACTACCTGTGAGGGACTCACCAGGTTCCTAAAAAGTGAGCTCAGCCTTTTGGTGTAAGGCAGCGTGGCTTGCTGCTCTCTTACTTGCAGCCTGTCTCCTAGGTTGGCCCTGAAGGGTGTTTCCCTTCAACCTAAGCGCAGACACTCTGTCTTCTCCTGTTCTTTATAGTACGCTGGAACTGGAATAGTCCATTGTTATGACGCCTATTGCTCAAAATGAGTGTCTTCAGACACAAATTCATACTTGGTGTCATGGGTTCAATGGAGCGGGAATTCAGGACCAGCCTGGCCGGTGGCTTCCCTGGCCAGTCAGTGCTTGGAGCTGGCAGGTCAAGGGCTAAGGTGGCTGGGTGGCCCTCTCCTCACGTGGATTCAGGACAGGTTTCCTTTCCATGTGGCCTGTCATGTGAATTCGTCAGGCTCCCTCACAACGTGGGGACCTCTGGCTTCTTCCTCAGCAGCTCTGGGCTCCAGAACAGCTGGGGACAGCTGGGTGGAAGCTGTGCGACCCTCTGCACCTCAGTGTCTGAGGTTGCAGGGTCACCACCATGCTCTATGAGTGGGGGTCATGATGGCCCAACCAGGCCAAGGGAAGGGGACACAGACTCTACCTCTTACTGGGAGAATGGTGAGCTTTTGGGGGAGCCTGTGGGATGGAAAAGACTTTTGCAACATTGTTGGGAAAATACAATCTGACACATTCCTCATCCAGGACAATGGACTGCAAAGACACCTGGGACCTGGGGCCATCAGAGCACAGGGTATGACACCTTCTTTAGCTTGGAGCCCACCGTGACTGTCTCTCATCCCTCTGTCCTACCCCATGACTTCCACTACAGGCAGAAGCTTGGTATTTCCATGGGGACAGTCCATGTCCTCAGGAGGTCAAGGTTCAAAGAGGCCCGAGAACCAGGCTTTATCTGTCTGTTCCAGGCCTTCCTTTCAAGATCGGCCGCCTGTCTGAGGACCTGCCTCTTTTCCCAGGATTGACAGCAGGAAAACCCCTCTGCTTAGAAAGACCTGTTCTGACCATAGGTGTGTGGACTGACCCCGTGGCCTCCGCTGGCCAGGGAGTGTTGGTCTAGCAGGGCACGCAGAACTTCTCATCTGACCAATCCACAGTCCAAGCAAGGAAACAAAGCTCTTATTCTTGTCCATCTGACAGTTTCCCCAGTGAGGTCCATAGCCTTCCCCCGTCCACCTGCTCTGACCTGGCCTTTCTACCTTGCCCAGGGTCTGAGTGTGTGCGGCTTCTGCTGGCCTGTCAGGCTGCCCCCTGGTCTTCTTGCATTCCCCTCCCTCCCTCCCTTCTTCCCTTTCTTTCTCCATCCTTCTTTCCCTCCCTGCTCTCTTCAACACATATTCACTGAGCATCTACTACGTTCTAGGTGCCGTGGATAAAGCAGACCACAAGACAGATAAAGATCCTTACTCTGTGGATTATATTATCACACAAGTGAAAGAGACAATAACTAACAGACATTATTTAATCCTAAATGACTTGGGGTGCGAGCAGGGGAAGAGCACTGTGGAAAGAGTCTCAAAGAGGAAGAAGGGAAGAAGGTTTGCTGTGGGTGGGCAGTTCGCAGGTTTTGGTTAAATTCAGGGCAGTCAGATTTGGCCTGGTCCAGGACGTGTGAGAAGAGTGAGGATTGAAGGAGGAGAATGGAGGAACCAGGTAGATGTCTGGGGAAGATCATTCTTAGCAAAGGAAACAGCCATTGCAGCCAGTGCCAAGGTCCTGAGACCACAGCTTTAGAGGAAAGCAGGAGGCCAGTGTGGCTGGGCAGGATGTAGGAGTGACTGGAGACAAAGTCAGAGTGACAGAGAGGGGCTGGGGAGTTTTCATGGCGGGTTGGGGCCTGGCAGGGGCCTGAATCCCTTTGGCACCCAGCTCTTCTCACACCAGACATGGGGAAGTTCAAGGCCTGGCCCAGGAGCTTTGGGTGGAGTGTGGGCCTCCATCCCTCAGTGAGCACTTCTCACAGAGAGCTCACATTGGTTCCCTGCCCCGGATCTGACCTCAGGCCCTGGACACCGCTGCAGGAGCAGGGCTGTGGCCAGGCCACAGGGAGGGCAGTGTCTCTAGTTCTGCCTCAGGAGCAAGGCAGTGCCAGGAGGCCGTGGCTACTCTTGCCATGCTGGCTTCTCAGATTCCGGTCTTCAAGTTGGCACAAGGATGGAGGGAGTAACTTTTTCCAATTAAGCTGCCTTTACTTTGTCATCTGAATCTAAGTCCCCTTTAGTCCCCCAGTCTCAGAATTATCTGTGGTGAAAGCCAGGCCTTCCCTGCATGTGTGAGGCTCAAACTGCAGCTGCAGCAGAATCGGAGCCACCCCCATGTGCCACGAGGCCTTGCCTCCTGGAGGTTTTCCTATCACAGCTTTTTCAGGCTGCTTGGCCGGGGGCGAGGGGACAGTGCACAACGACCTCCTCAAGATTCAGAGATGAGAGGTGTCAGTACCCCTGGCCCAGGCTGAGGACCCCCCCTGGGCTCCTTGGGATCGTTTGCAGTGAGTTCATACCTTGAGACCATGGGGCCTCTGAAGAGCAGTGAGGAACTGTGGTCAAGAGAACCAGATTGATGAGCACATAGTGGATGCTGGGAAATGGGCTGAATGCTTTATGTGTACCAACTCACCTAATCCTCATTCTCATCATATGAGGCTGGGATTGGAATGATCTCCATTTTACAGATGAAGATACCGAGGGTCAGAGTGGCCTGCTCAATCACTGAGTAAGTGGCCCAGTGGGGACCTGAACCCAGGCAGTCTGATTTCAGGCCTGTGTCTCAGCTCCTCCCAGGTGGGCGGGCTTCTCAGTAATGTCTGCGGGGTGCCTCTGTGGGGTCAGGGGAGCTAGTGTTTGACCACTGGTCTTTGTTTTGGTTACCAGTCTTCAGGGCTCCCCTTCTGGGGCAGAAGGCAGAGGAGGGGCCTCTGCCTTCACTCAGACCTCTCGACTAAAGACGGCCAGGCAGACGCAGCTCCACAGACGTCTTGACTTAGTTTCGTAAGAGACATGCAGCTGTGCCACTCCTGCGTTCTTGACCACCATGTTGTGAGAAAAGAGGTCTGTGCTTTTAAGCTGCTAGGTCTTATGATATTTTGTTACACATCAATAGATAATGCGTTTGCACTAATTTATATTGCCACAAGCAGTCTATGAGAATTTCTATTGCTCTGTATCCTTGTCAGCATTTGGCATTGTTAGAATTGGTAATGTTATCAATCGGTCAGGTGGTAATGCTACTTAACTGTGACTTTAATTTGCTTCATGGGGAAGCCGAGATGGCTCAGTGGGGGAAGCACTTGCTTTGCAGCCCTGGGAACTGAGGCTTGAATTCCAGCCGCAGCCTATGTGGACCCATATGCTGAACTGGGGTGTGCTTCCCATGCAGGGGGCACCCAGCCCAGTTCCCACCCTTCACAGTCCCCGCCCACCTGTGTGGAAATGAAACCATGTTGAAAACTGATGATGTGCAACTGTGGAGACTGCTCTCGGCCCTCCCCCTTGTCTCTGTCTCTCTCTGTCTCTATCTATCTCTGTCTCTGTTACAAACAATAAAATAAATCTTAAAAAAAATTGCTTCATGAGTGAATTAGAGCACTTTACAGCTGTTATTCGGTGCTTATGCATTTAGGATCCATTTTGTCTTTTTGATCAATTGGCCCTTTTATCATTATGAAATATCCCTATTTACTCTTTGTTCTAAAATATACTTTGATATTATTAATATGGCTACTCCAGTTCTTTCTTTTTAATTGTTTTACTCTTTTGCAACTTGATTTTATTCCTCTGAACATTAAACCAGTAAGTCATCAGTGTTTCTATGAATAGTTTGTTTATTTGTGCTTCCTGCTATATGATATTCAATTGTAGAAATATTCCATATTTGTATTCCTGTAATGATAATTTGTTTTACTTTAATATTTGCAATTATAACAAACTTTTGAAAACATTTTTGTACTAAGAGAACTTATAATTTTAAGCATGAAATTATCTTTATGGATATTTATTAATTTAATTTCTTATCATGAATGTTCATATGAAAACCAAACAGTAGAAAACGTATGGGACGTGGCTACGCTGAGGGAAGTCTCTTCAGTGAACAGGCTGGCGCAGATCTGCTGCTTCTAACAGGCATGAGCAGTCTGAGGCCATTCAATGAATACAGTGGCTTAATCAGATATTTGCCTAAAAATTAATTTCTTAGCTGCTAACATCTCAAATTTACTAGAGAATATCAATTGCTTCCCAAATTAGTTGTGTCAATTGAAAGTTCAATTTGACACTCTTTAGTGTCAAAATCTTTTCTTTTTTTTTTTGTTAAATTTATTGGGGTGACATTGATTGATAACAATTACATTGTTCCAGGTGTACAGTTCTACATTACACGGTCTATATATCGCATTATGTGTTCACTACCCAGAGTCAGCTCTCTTTCCATCACTATATATTTAATTCCCCCTCCCTACTGCCCCTAGCTTTCCCACCCACCTCCCCCCTTACCCTCAGATAATGACTAAACTATTGACTGTGTCCACGAGTCTTTATTTCTTTGTTCCTTTCAGTTTTATATTTCACCTATAAGTGAGGTCATATGTTTCTTATTCTTTCATTTTGACTTATTTCACTTAATAAGATACTTTCAAGGTCCGTCTATGTTGTCACAAATTGCTGTATTCCATCTTTTCTTATTACTGAGTAGTATTCCATTGTATAACTGTACCACAACTTCTTTATCCAGTCATCCATCAGAGGACACTTTGGTTGATTCCATGATTTGGCCACTGTGAACAGTGCTACGATGAACATTGGGGTACATATATCTTTGCGGATTAAGGTTTTTAGTTTTTTGGGGGGGTAGATACCCAGAAGAGGAATTGCTGGGTCATATGGCAATTCCATTCCTAGTTTTTTGAGGAATCTCCACACTGCCTTCCATAGTGGTTGTACCAATTTACATTCCCACCAGCAGTTTATGAGGGCTTCTTTTTGTCCACAGCCTCTCCAGCACTTGTTATTCCTTGTCTTGTTGATTATAGCCATTCTAACAGGTGTGAGGTGGTATCTCATTGTGGTTTTAATTTGCATCTCCCTAATTGCTAGTGAAGATGAGCATTTTTTCATGTATCTATTGGCTGTTTGTATGTCTTCAGGAGAGAAGTGCCTGTTTAGGTCTTCTGTCCATTTTTTAATTGGATCATTTTTTTGTTGTTGTTGAGTTGTATGAGTTCTTTATATATTTTAGATATTAGCCCCTTATAAGAGGCATTATATGTAAATCTTTTCTCGCATTCAGTTGGTTTCCTTTTTACTTTATTGATGGTGTCCTTTGCTGTGCAGAAGCTTTTTAGTTTGATATAGTCCCATTCATTTATTTTTGTTTTTACTACCTTTGCCTTTGGGGTCAAGTTCATAAAGTGCTCTCTGAGCCCAAGGTTTATAAGTTCAGTGCCAATGCATTCTTCTATGCACTTTATAGTTTCAGATATTATGTGGAGGTCCTTAATCCACTTTGAGTTAATTTTGGTATATGGTGACAGTTCACAGTCCAGATTCATTCTTTTTTATTTATTTATTTATTTTTTATTGTTAAATTTAATGGGGTGACATTGGTTGGTAACAGTCAGACAGTTTCCCAATGGACAACTCCACATCACATCACCCATGCATCGCATTATGTGCCCAGCTCCCAGAATCAGGTCCCCCTCCA
>PVKE010048297.1:0-11635 GCA_004027555.1 Craseonycteris thonglongyai | reverse complement strand
AGAGTCAGAGACAGAGAGAAGGGGGAGGGCCCAGAACAGTCTCCATAGTTGTACATCATCGGTTTTTCCACATAGTTACAGTCCACAGGTGGGCGGGGCCGCACAGGGCAGGAACTGGGCCAGGGTCTCGCCCCGGTGAGAACTGAATTGGGGGCACTCCCCAGTTCAGCATATGGGTCCAGATGGGCCGGGGCCGGGATTCGATCCTCGGTCCCCAGGGCTGCAAAGTGAGCACCTAACCCACTGAGCCATCCCGGCTTCCCCAACTTTTTTTTTTTAAAGATTTATTTTTATTGCTTTTGACAGAGAGAGAGAGAGAGTGATACAGAGACAGAGAGAGAACTGAACTGGGGACACTCCCCAGTTCAGCATATGGGTCTGCACAGGCCGGGGCTGGGACTCGATCCTCAGTCCCTGGTGCTGCAAAGTGAGTGCTTAACCCACTGAGCCATCCCGGCTTCCCCAGGGTCTAACCTTTTGATACACCATCTCTGAGCCTGAGGCCTTTTGCCAAGAGTTCTGCTCACTAGATGGGGAATGGGGCACAATGGTTGCCCAAAAAATCCCTAGGGGAAAGCCAGGTGAGCTGTCCCCATGGAGAGCCTGTGGTGAAGGTGTGGGTAGGCTGCTGCAGTAGCAACTGTTATTGCTATTGGAAGGAGTGACAGTATTTTTTTGTACATGCATCTCTGTCAGGAGGGCTGTCTTTCCTCCGGGAACCCATTTCCTGAATGCAGGTGACACTCATCCTTCCAGCCCTCTACCATACCGCCAAAGGGCTGAGCCCCTGACCCAGTTTGAGCCAACTGAAGTTCTTCATCTCTAGCCCTGTGCTAGTTCTGATATGAGTGTGTGACCAAAGCCAAGCCAATCAGAGCCTTCCCTGACATCTTTCAGCTATATTTCCAGGGTATCAGTTCCCAAGCGGTGGTACACATACCCCTGGGGGTACATGCTGGACCATTCAGGGATACATGAAAAATAATCAGTAGTGGCCAAAAACAAACAAACAAAAAATGTAAAAAAATACAAAACATTAGTTATAGAACACTGAATGTTAAGTTTGAATCACTGAGGGATGCTGGATGGCTCAGCAGGTTGA
Source organism: Craseonycteris thonglongyai (assembly GCA_004027555.1). Lineage (NCBI taxonomy): Eukaryota > Metazoa > Chordata > Mammalia > Chiroptera > Craseonycteridae > Craseonycteris > Craseonycteris thonglongyai. The sequence continues at coordinate 10,533 of PVKE010048297.1, read as the reverse complement.
GTGCTCACCTGGCAGCTCCAGAGTCCAAGGATTGAGTCCAGTCCTGGCCCCAGCCAATGCAGACCCATATGCTGAACTGGTATGTGCTTCCCATGTGGAAAGCCCCCCGTTTGGTTCCCACTGGGGTGAGATTCCCAAGTGGGAGGACCTCGGTTTGGCCCCCCCGTGCCTCTCATGCAGGAGGCCCCTGGCCCAGTTCAAACCCTGCATGGCATCCCTGCCCACCAGTGTGGAATGAAACCACGTGCAAAACTGATGAAGTACAACTATGGAGACTGCTCTGGACCCTTCCCCTTCTCTCTGTCTCTCTCTCTGTCAAAACAATAAAATAAATCTTAAAAAAAAAAAATCTGAATTTAAAGAAGAATCAGTTGAAAGTTCAATTAACGGCTCTTTTTCACAAAGAAGTTTACTTCTTTGAAGAATTCTTCATTGAAGGGATCTGCAATCCGGTTGTTTTCTTTTCCACGGTGAGAGAAGTACTTATAAGAGGACACTTTAAGACCTTCCAAGTGATTTACACAAATGGCCAACAGATATATAAAAAAATGCTCAACATCACTAGCAATTAGGTAAATGCAAATTAAAACCACAATGAGATACCCCCCTCACACCTGTAAGAATGGGTATAATCAACAAGATAAGGAATAGGAGAGACTGTGGAGAAAAAGGAACCCTCAAACACTGCTGGTAAGAATGTAAATTGGTACAACCACTATGGAAGACAGTATAGAGATTCCTCAAAAAATTGGGAATGGAATTGCCATATGATCCAGCAATCCCTCTTCTGGGTATCTATCCAAAAAACTTGAAAACCTTAATTTGCAAAGATATATGTACCCCAATGTTCATCGCAGCATTGTTCACGGTGGCCAAGTTGTGGATGCAACCAAAGTGATGACCTTTGATAGATGACTGGATAAAGAAGCTGTGGTACATTTATACAATGGAATACTACTCAGCAATAAGAAAAGATGAAATACAGCGATTTGTGACAACATGGATGGACCTTAAAACCATCATATTAAGTGAAATAAGTTAGACTGAAAAATATCAAGAAGCATATGACTTCACTTATAGGTGGAATATACAACTAAAAGTAACAAAGAAACAAAAACTTATGGGCATAGTCAATAGTTTAGTGGTTACCTGAGGGGAAGGGGAAGGGGGGTGGGAAGTAGGGGGTTGGGGGAGTAAGGAGGGGTATCAAATATATGGTGATGGAAAGAGAACTAGCTCTGGGTGGTGAGCACATAATGCAATGCATAGACAATGTAATGTAGAATTGTATACCTGGAACCTATGTAATTTTTGCCATCCAATGTCGACCCAATATATTTAACAATTAAAAAAAAAATATTTATGGGAAACAGAAAATAAAAAAGGACTGTATCTTGCATCTTTTGAGCCTGATTTCAAGAAACTAAGTGCATCAAAGCAAACTCAATGATCTCACTAACAATGTTTCAATCAGCTACTGAGCTGCATAACAATTAGTATAGACTTTTCAGGTAACACAAATACATATCATTAATAAAATAAAAGTTTGTTGGGGAAGCCAGGATGACTCACAGGGTTAAGTGCTCACTTTGCAGCCCTAGAGACTGAGGATTGAGCCCCAGCCCTGGCCCGTGTAAACCCATATGCTGAACTGGAGTGTGCTTCCCACACGGGAGGCCCCTAGTTCGGTTCTTGCCTCCCCATTTGGCCCCTGGTTCGAGGGGGTGTCTCCCATGCGGGAGGTCACCAGCCCAGCTCCAACCCTGCAAGGTCCCCGCCCGCCCACCTGTATGGAATGAAACCATATCAAAAACTAATGATGTACAACTATGGATTCTGCTCGGGGCCCTTCTCTCAGTCTCTCTCTGTTTCTGTCTCTCTGTCTTTGTCAAAAACAATAAAATAAAACTTTAAAAAAAAGTTTGTTAAATACTTGGTCATTATTAATACTTGACTATGTTATTAATACTGTGAAATTAATCTGTAGTTTGTACTTCTAGTGTAGTAATTTTTCTTTCCTAACTTATCACCTTATTTCCACTATTTTACATTAAGATAGGCACTGAACAAGTGTCAGTATTTAAAAACAGCTATTTTAAAAATAAGGGGAACAATTTATATAAATGAGCTTAAAAGAGATACACAAGTGGGAAAAGGTTGGGAACCACTCTCCTAGGGGAAGAAGCTCTCCATAAGCAAGCACTATGATGGAAGGAAGTGAGCCTCTGCATCCAGACTTCCCTGGACTATTATTCCCTAAGCTGGTAAGTCTCATCAGCTTAAGCCAGCCGGTACTAGAACTTGCAATGGAAAAGTTCTAGTAGTAAGAGAATATACTAATAGCTTTACTTAGTAAATCATACTATGTGCCCTGGTACCACGCCATCCCCATAGTCTATTCATACATCCAGCTGCTAAATACCAACTGTGTGCCAGGAACTTTACTCAGCACTGGAGCTACAATAGCAAATAAAACACAGAGTCCTTTTCCTTAGGGAGCGTACGTTGTAATAGGAAACACTGAATAATAACCAAATTTAAAAATAACTAAAACATGTAATTGAAATTTGTGAGTAAGTGTGAAAAAGGAAACAGTATGCTGAGATAAACTGGCAGGCATGAGTGGCATCTAATTTTAGATAGGGTGGCCTCTCTGAAGAGCTGACTTCTAAGTTCCTGTCAGATGAGAAGGCACTCGCTGTGAGGGTATAGAAATTTCCAGGAAGAAGAAAGAGAACGTACAAAAGCCCTGGGCTATGACAGGAAACAACCTTACATGTTCTCACATGAGGAGAAGGGTGAGGGCTGGCAGGAGACAACTTGGAAGGAGGCAGATGCTGAATAGGCCAGGGTCTTGAAAGTAATAATGAGCAGTTAGATTTTACGCTGAGAGCAACAAGACACGGAGAAGATTGGATTTAGGTTTTAAGAAAAATCACTCTTGGCTCATGAAAAATGAAATAAAGGGGAGTACAAGAGTGGATACAGAGAGCGATGTGTTACGAGTACTATTGGACAAGTCCATGCAGTGGCTAGGACCGGGGCAGTGGCAGTGGTGAAAAGGAGACGTAGATGGATTGGGGATACATAGTTGGCAATACAGCCATTGGGATTTGCTTGTTAATTGAATGCGGATATTTAGGAAGCAGTAGGAATCAGAAACGAATCCTCAGTTTCTACCTAGAGCAACTGAAAGATGAGTAAACAGGCTCAGAGAGGTAAGGGACTTGTCCTAGATCACACCACTGGCAAGTGACAAAGGCTTTGTCTGTCTCCCAATACCAGGTTCTGGGTCATCTAATTCCAGAGTTCATGCTCTTAAGTAATCTTGTTTTCAATCTTGCTGCCTGCTCAAAGGCATGTAGCTGGAAGCAAGCACTGCTGAATTTACACACTAATTTTTTAAAAAGCGAAAGGTAATGAGAGAAGGTTTGCTTTATAAAATGAAAAGTGTGTTGGGGATGCCAGGATGGCTCAGCAGGTTGAGCACTCGCTTTGCAGCCCCTGGGACTAAGGGTCGAATTCTCTCCACCCTCCCGCTGGCCCTGGCCCGTGCAGACCCATATGTTGAACTGGGGTGTGCCCCCAGGTCAGTTCTTGCTGGGGTCCAGGCGGAAGGCCCCCAGCCTGGTTCCTGCCCTGTGCAGCCCTGTACCCACTTGTGGAGAGAAACTATGTTGAAAACTGATGACATACAACTATGGAGACTGCTCTGGGCCCTCCCCCTTCTCTCTGTCTGTCTCTCTCTGTCAAAAAAATAATAAAAAATAAATCTTTAAAAATATAAAATAAAGTAAGTGTGGTGTTGACACAAGAATTTTGCAATATCTAGCCAGTCATAACTGTTCTAGAGAACTTTTCCTTTTGAGGCAGTCCCTAGAGGAGGGGCGATGGAACACAGGCTGACAGCCCAGGAGATGGATGGCCTGTGAGGAGGTTCAGGTACCTACTAAGCCAAAGCCACCTCACAGCAGGGCTACAGACACAGAGTCTTGCTCATGTCTAACCCATTGCCCACAGAAACCAGAGGCAGCTCAGGAACCCCAGGCCTCAGCAGGCCATCAGCACCCTAAAGACCTCTCCCAGAGACCCTTGCAATTCAACCTTGACAAGCCTAGATAAGAGAGGCCCTGAGACACCTCAGCTCAAGGGACAAAAAGTCTTTGGATGAACTCATTTGAATTCAGAGCATTGAACAAAACAGCCAGGTTCCTCGCCACATGGAGCTTCCAGTCTATCAGTTTTCATAGGACATGGCAGCTCAGAAATTCAAGGAGTTAGGAGACAGGCTCACTGTTCAAAAGTGCCAATCAGTACAGGGCTAAAGCAAAGTAGTCGTGCTCATGATTTTTCAGATTTCTAGAAACAAGGGGCACCCCTACTCTCAAAGCTTAAAAGAAGACACTTTGGCTCAGGATCAGAAAAACAGATCCCTTCATCAACTGGAGAGAGGGATGTATGCAATTCAGTAAGGACAGGAGCTCAGGCGGTGCCTAGTACCTTCCACACACAGGTGGTAAATACACTTGGTGAGTGAGTACATGCTGGACCAACAGGCGAAGACAGGACTAGGCCCTCAGCTTTATGTCCTGCCACATTTCATCCTTTCTTCCGCATGCTTCACATCATGGTGATTTGCAGATGTGTATATCCCACCACCCTGTATTTTGTTCCCTTAATCCCCTGTGATAACTGGGTACAAGGTAAGTGATCAATGGGTATAGAATAATTGGATATGAAGGAAAGAAGCAAGGAGGAAAATGAGGGAAGGCGGAAGGACACAGGGAGAGAGGAAGAAAAAAAGGAGGGAGGTGTAGAGGAGGCGCACGGGGAGACGGCGAGAAAGCTCAATTTGATCACACAACTACATGTGGTAGCCCTAGCCTGAGCGACCTGGGTAAGATGTCAGATGACAAAATCACGTGGAGTTGATAAGCCTGGCTTTGGAGTCATAGGGTGCGAGTTTGAATCCCAGCTCGGCTATCAACTACCTGTGTGATCCTAACTGGTCAGTCAACATCTCTGATCCTCAGTTTGCTTAACTATAAAATGGGGAGCATAGTGTCTTCCCCATCACCCCCACCCAGGTATATGGATTATACAGGAAGATATATATATATAATATTCCCTTGTAGCATGCCCACTTCCTTCCATACCTCAACATTAGCTGTTTTCCTGAATCCTTGGGGTACATCAGCATTCCAGGCCACTGTCCAGGCCTCCATGTCCCCATCCTAAGAAGGAGAGCTCTGTGGCCAAGCCCCATTAGGTTGGTCCCAAGACCTCAATTCCTCAGTACTATGCCAGCCCCAAGGGCAGATCTCGGGGGTGTGGGTTGCAATCTGAGGAGGCTCCCAGCTGCCAAAGAGCAAGACTGTCACGAGGGCGGTCTCTGGCTTCGAAGGGGAGAGGGTGGAGACAAGGGGAAGAGGGATAGGAGCCAGCGCTGCAGGGTTCATGTCGGCTGCAGGGTTCATGTCGACTGCAGCCGTACCCAGCAGCCAAACACCAGTTTACTTTTCTGGCTTAATTTTATATCACCTCTGCTTCATACAGCCCACATCCCAGGGCCCACACAGAGAGCTACAGCCATTCCTAGCCAACGGGAAACTACGGTGGAGACAGAGGTCAGGTAGCCTTCAGCCTTCTTTCCCACCCCCTGATTTTAAACATGGCAATTCAAGGATTGAAAAAAGGGGAAACAGAAATATGCCCAGTCAGGATCATAATAAAACCCCTTACTGGACCCACCTCCATCTTCTGTTCAAAAAGACACCAGCAGTAAGAGCTTATTCAGGGAACCCCGTGGCCCGTGGCTTCGGCCCTGGAATCCCAGCCGGCACTTGCCATTTCCTTTAACAACTGCCAATAGGGAAAATGCTAAAGAAAAAAAAAAGGCTCCATGCCAGCAGGCTCTGGAATCCTTTCCCCAGCTGTAGCCAGAACACGAGGCTGTGATTTTTAGTTTCTAACCTGTGGGAGGGTGGAGGGGCCGTGGAAACAGTCACAGTGTGTGACTCTAGATGTCTGGGGAAGGGAAAGCAAGCCTACCTGTACACTCGCTCTCCTGGTCACCCCCTCATTCCCTCAAGAGCTACTACCTCCTCGCAAGCACTCCTCTTCCCCACACCAGCAGGAGCATTGGCTCACATTTCACCCAACCCCATGAAGGATCTAGCCTTTTCCTAACAATTCTCTTTCTTTTCTCTCTCATACACACACTTTAATGGTCTCCCAGATAAAAGCCCAACCCCGTGCCTTCTGCAAACCCGCCCTGTTGTCCTCACCAGTCCTCTCCCAGACCAGGCCCTCTCAAATACTTCCTCGAGAATGGTACCACCGCTCGGACCTCGCTTGGCAGATACTGTTCCCTCTGTCTGATGTGCTCTCCCCCTTCCTGCCAAGTGAGCTCCCGGAGCTCAGGACAGGTCTCCCTGGAGTCGGTCCTTCCTTGACCTGCTCAGGCTGAGTTTACTCACTTGTTCCCACAGACCCCAGGCCAGCTTTGGTGAGGACATTTGGTGCCAGCTCTCAACACGTGTGTTTTACCCCAGCCTGTGAGCTCCTGACACCAGCGAGAGTACCTTCAGCATACCAGCTCTCAGGACCAGGTCTGTACAGCCTAATATGCAATAGCTGTACGTCTATTTAAATTAAAATTCATTATGATAAAATGTAAATTTCAGTTTCTCAGTCATACTATGCATGGTTGAAGTGCTCCAAGGCCACATGTGGCTACCACATTGGACAGAACAGTATAGAACATTTCTATTGTTACAGAAAGTTCTACTGGACAGCATCTGTAGAACTTTCCAAGGTCTGTTGGTTGGGTAAACATATGGAGGCATGTCCCAAGCTATCTGTCTCCAATATCCCCTGAAAAAGCAAGGGAGAAAGCATCAAAGGTCACGCCTGTCAGCAGCACTGCAGCGGCCTCGGCTGCTGCAGAGGGCTCCATCCTGACTCAGGCAGAAAGGGAACCAAGAGAATAGAGCCCCTCACCATCCAAAACCAGGAGGCACACCCGCCACCCTATGGCCACTTCCACAGCCATTGCACCTCTTCATCCAGCACAAAGACACTGCTTCTTGACCACAAACTAGTGACCACAATCTAAAGCCAAAAGCTGCCACAGTATTTATATAACCCTAGAGAAATGGACTGCAGGAAGGCAATATTGAAAAGGAAGGAGACTGCACATACACATATGGCTACACACATGTATAATGTATGTATTTTCCTGAGAGAAACCAGGACCCCAGTCAGGAAGCCATGAAGGGTTAAGATCTGTAGAGAGCTCCTTGAAGAGGCTGAGGGGACAAATCCCATCATACAAAGTCCACCCCCAGAGAGAGGCCCTGGGGAGCAGCCTTGGGATAAACCATCGAGTATAAACTGCACCAATTCTGGGGCTCTTCAGCACTGATAGTTCAGTCAAAGAAAACCGTCAGTCTTCATGGATTTGGATATCTCCCTCCCACAAAACCCAACAACAAAAAGGACAAACAGATAGATAAGAGACCCTGTTCCAAAGTCCAGTCTCCATCTCACTGTGATTTTCAATCTCTCCTTCATCCAGCAAATACTTGCCAAGGGCTTCTCATAGGCCAGGTACCATGCTGCTGGGCATCCAGCCTCTTCTGAGCATAGGCCAAAGCCCTCAACGTGGGCTTCTATGTGCGCAAGTGGGCACCCCAAACTCAGTAATTCCTAAGATAGGTTGAAGAAATCTTATCTCTTACTAGTTTACTGTTAAAGAAGAATAAGCTAGATTTGCATGGACTAACACAGAAATGAGATTAAGAATAAATCCTGCAAAATAATATATATATATATATATATATATATATATATATATATATATATATATATATATTATGATCCCATTTTTGCAATTATAACAGGAAAGAAAAACAAATTTATATGTAAATTAAAAAAAAATGTGGTACCCTAGATTGGATCCTGGAACAAAAAGAGGACATTAATGGAAAAACTGGTGAAATTCAATAGGTCTTGAGTTTAGTGAATAGTAATTAACCAATGTTGTTTTCTTACTTTCAACAAATGTATTGTGATAATGTATGTTAATAATGGGGGAAACTGGGTGAACAATATACACAGGAAGTCTATACTATCTCTGCAACCTTTCTGCAAATCTAAAACATTTCCAATATAAAATAACTATTTAAGAAAATAATCAATGGGAGATCTAAGATGGCAGAGTAGCTAAACACTGTGCCTGCTTCATCCCATGAACACATTAAAATTACAACTAAATTATAAAACAACCAACCTGGAGAACCATCTGAAGTCTAGCTTAACAGAAGTTTTATAACTAAGGAAACAAAGAAGAGGCCATCTTGAGACTGGTAGGAGGGCTAGAGATGCAAAAAGAGCCCCAAATTTCTGTGGCAGGTGTCTCATCAGAGGAATATCTCAGCCAGAGGCTCCCCCTAGAGGAGCAAGGGACCCCAGCCCCACACCAGGCTCCCCAGATCAGAGTACTGGTGCTGGGAAGAGGAGCCCCACATCTAGCTATAAAAACCAGTGGGGATTCCACCCAACCAGGTAGAACAGAAGGCTGTGGGAAACCTACACATCCTCTTGAAGCACCTGCTCACAGACTCAGTCACTCACAGACAGTGACTCAGGGGGCGACGAAGATGTATGGGTGGTAGACTGAGGTGCATGGCTTTGGGGTGAGGGCTGGAGAAAAATGGCACCATTTTTCCTGAGTTGGGTCCTCTTCCTGAGCAGCTGGCTGGTGGGTACCATCTTTCCTGTGTTGCACCCACCCCCTCATGGCAAAATCTGAACCTGATTGATCTAGTGAGCTCTCTGCTCACTTTACCCTGCTGACTCACTGGGACCCCCCTGCCCCACCCAACTCCCCCCAAACCAGAGGCACTTTTCTCTGGTGAGTTGCCAGCCTCACCCCCATTGCCATCTTTCCTACAGGGCAGCAACTGGTATCAGTACATTCTGACACTGCTGCTGAGTAGCTCCAGGCCCAGCACTGTCATCCATCAGGAATCTACAGAGCACCCAGAGCAGCGCACTAGGGAGTTGGTACCAGGGCCCTACAGGGGACCTACCACATAAGGCTACCCAGCAATACTGGAAGGTGTCACAGGTCTACCTAATATATAGAATCAAACACAAGAGAGGCAGCCAAAATGAGAAAACAAAGAAATAGGTCCCAAGTGAAAAACTACAGAAATATCCAGAATAAGATCTAAGCAAGATGGTGGCAAACAACCTATCAGAGACAGAGCACAAAACAACAGTTAGAAGGATGCTCAAGGAAGTTGGCCAAATTTTCAATGAAGAGATAGCATGCATACAGAAGGACACAGAAAACATAAAAAAGAAGCAGGCAGAAATAAAGGCTACAGTAACTGAAATGAAGAATGGAATAGAAGGACTCACCGGACTAGATAAAGCAGAGGTTTTAATTGATTTGAAAGAAAAGGTAGCAGAAAACACCCAATCAGAACAACAACAACAACAACAACAAAGAGAATCCAAAAAATGAGGATAGTTTAAGATTCCTCTGGGACAACATCAAGTGTAACAATATTCATATCATAAGTGTGCCAGAAAGATGAGAGAGACCAAGGAATTGAAAGCCTACTTGAAGAAATAATAACTGAAAATTTCCCTAACCGGGTGGAGGAAATAAACATACAAGTCCAGGAAGTATAGAGAGTCCCAAACAAGATGAACCGAAACAAGCTCTCACCAAGACACATTATAATTAAAACAGCAAAAGTTAAAGACAAAGAGAGAATCCTATAAGCAGCAATAAAAAGGCAACTAGTAACTTATAAGGGAGCGCTCATAAAATTGTCAGCTGATTTCTCAACAGACACTTTGCAGGCCAGTAAAGATTGGCAGAAAATATTCAATATGATGAAAACAAAGGATCTACAACTAAGATTACTGTATATAGTGAGGCTATCATTCAGAATTGAAGGACAGATAAAGAGCTTCCCAGACAAGAAAAAGCTAAAGGAGTTCATGACCACCAAACCAGTATTATAAGTAATATTGGACTTCTTTAAGATGGGGGTCAGGGAGAAGCAAAATTGTGAATAATAACATGACAAAAACTACTTATCTATCAATAGTTACTTTTAATTTAAATGACTTAAAAGCTCCAATCAAAAGATATGGAGGGTACTGTACTGAGTGGAGTGTCAGACAAAGACTGATGCTAGTTGACTTTGCTTATAGGTAGAATCTAAAGAAGAAAATAAGCTACACAGGAACAAATTAAGATACAGAAAACACTTGGATTGGTGTCAGATGGGAGGAGGCTTGGGGGAGTGGGGGAAGTAAGAGGAAGAAATTAAGAAGTACAAATTGATTGTTACAAAGTAATAGGTCTGGGGGTGAAGGGTATAGTGTAAGGAATATAGTCAATAATATTGTAATAACTATGAATGGTGCCAGATGGGTACTAGATTTGTTGGGGTGATGGGTAGAGGGCTGAGGGGGTGGGTGGAAAAGGGGAAGAAATTAAAAAGTATA
>PVKE010048296.1:0-11636 GCA_004027555.1 Craseonycteris thonglongyai | reverse complement strand
AATAAACAAAACTGCTCTGCTGTATCATCTACATATGGAATGCATATACCCTTAATATGTTCATGGAAGTACAACATCAACAGAATTTTAGAACACTCCCTTTTTGCCCCTCCCTTTATTTGCTTTTTTGATTGGGAAAAAGAGATCACTATTAATTTCTTCTATAATATATGTACCTTCTCTTGCATTTTGCAATATGAAACCTGAAGCATAAATATATCTTACTATGATATGAAGTATTTTTCTTAAACTCCACGAGCCTCAGTGATCTTTTCTATAAATTTGTCAATGATGATTATACCTAATCCACAGAGTAATTGTGAGAAATGAATCAAATGATCAATATAAAGGAGACGATATTCAGTTTGGCCATAGTCAGCACAGAATAAATGTTGTCTTATTACCATGAGTGTATGTCCACAGTTTATTGGTTTCTTTTGAATGACTGATCTGGCCATAAGCCTTGTAAGTCTGAGCATGTGTCACTGCTTAAGTTACTCAAGATACTTTGTGTTCAGACTGTCTTCTCAGCTCAATAATTCTCGCTAGGTCCCCACATAGAAACCAAGCTCCAGGGAGTCAGCATTACACCATGAGTAAAGCAAACTGTAGGCTGAGACTGCAGACTGCTTATTAGTTCTAGCTTTGCCCATATTTTCTAGACACTAGTATCCTCATCTATATAATGAGTCAAGGACCACAATTTGTTGTATCTTGATTTCTTTAATAGAGGACATTGATAAGCACACACTAGTTTAATAAATGTTTGCTGAATGAATAAAAATTTGGGCCCTCTAGTCAATGAAGTCACTTCTAGCTCTAAAAATGTATTTTCTTCCATGCCAAAAAAAATAAGTCGAAGCGTTCTTCAGGAGACAATATTTATTTATATACTTAAGAAATTCATTTATTTGATATTAAAATTGGTGCATTTTGATTGGGTCCATCCAATTATAAAATTATTTTATGGGAATGATAATGGATCATCTATATCAGTAACTAAAATAAAAATATTACAGTAAATAGAAACCAATATACTTTTTTTTTTTTTTTAATCATGTACTTGTGTTTACCATAAATCCATTCTGACTTTCTGAGTTTCCTTCCTGTTATGGGCTTAGTGGTATCACTCCTCCAATAATTCATATGTTGAGTTCCTAAACTCAGGTAGCTCAGAATGTGACTATATTTGGAGATAGGGTATGTAAAGAGGTGACTAAATTAAAAATGAGGCCTAATCCGAAATGACCTATATAAGAAGAGGATATAGAGAGGTACAGAGAGGAGACACATGGCAAAGCACAAGTAAAGGTGGCTACCTACAAGCCAAAGAGAGGAGTCTCCAGAAGGAATCCACCCTGCCAACACCTTTACCTTAGACTTTTAGCCTCCACAACCGTGAGCAAATAAATTTTGGTTGAGTCATACAGTCTATGCTACTTTTTTAAAACAGCCTTAGTAAACTAATAACAATTCCTATCAGAACATAAGTCTTCATCCAATTGTTTCTAAGAAGTTTTTTCTGATAACTGTGATGTTAGATGTCTATAGTCATCTTATATTTTTATTTCAGTTTATATATTTCATGAATTTATCTCTTCAAACTGAGCATCAAAAACCAAAAGAGTACCAAAAGAACCTTGCCTGCTTGTGTATTCACCCATGTGTGTATTCCCCATAGTATTTAGTATACCTCTTTAAATGTAGAAGATAGTATTTTTGATAAATACTCTGATTGTAAATACTGCTATGTATGTAATAAAGATACAAATGTTTTTCAGTTTTATGGAACAATTCACTTTAGTATATATCCATTGGGATTTCCTTGGGTAAATATTATCAGTAATTCTGTTTCTTTACCACAGTCTACCCCATTAACAAAGCTCTGCTGTGGTTGATTATTGTGTGAAGTGAGAGGAGGGAAAGGGATGTGATACTGAAATCTGATTTGGAGAGTCTCTTGCTAATTGAGATAGTATCTCTGATTCAAAATTATTTGTCTTGTCTACCTTCATGAAAATTAGAGAGAAAAGAAAATACTGTTAGGTTTAAAATATGTAGTTGCCTCAAATAGGGACATCAATTTAGAAAGTGTGTCTTTGAAAATCTCTTATTGATGTCTAAGTTTTAACATTGGGGCCATTGAATATCATGGGCATTAATACTGGAGATATGAGATTTACAGCGTCTTTGACTATCAACATTAATGAAGAAAGAGAAAAAGAAATGTTTTCTAAGAGACTAAGTAGTGTATGTTTGTGTGTATGTATTCATATGTGCACATATATGTACACTATATACAGTAATATAGCCACAACCAAAGCACGTTCTTCTAATACCACCAATGTACCTTTATGTACCTTAGAAGTAAGCATCCTTTTTCTGAACAAATCAAATTAGCCTTGACTATATGCAAAATCATTTACATATTTAAGAAGTCTAATATCAAATGACTATTTGTAAAATACATTAACACAGAAATATTCATTTCTAATTTTATATAAGCCAGAGAACAAAAATATAAGCCTTTTGGGGAAGCCAGGATGGCTCAGTGGGTTAAGCGCTCACTTTGCAGCACCGGGGACCGAGGATCGAATCCCGGCCCCGGCCCATGCGGAACCATATGCTGAACTGGGAAGTTTTCACAGTTCAGTTCTCTCTTTGTCTCTGTATCTCTCTCTCTCTTTCAAAAAAAAAAAAAAGTTTGTTTAAAAAAATAATAATAATATAAGCCTTTCATTTCATATCAAGTACAGACATATTTGATGGCTGAGTAAAATTTGTGTTGATAGTTTTCCACAAGAATTCAGTTTCCAAAACTGAAGACTGCGAAGTCATTTTCCTTTGCCAATTTATAATTTGGTGAGTAGCTTCTTTTGTATGTTTGTTGCATTTTGCATTTTATGTGATCTCATGGGTCAGACTTGTGAGACCTGAATACTCAGGGAATTGACTTGGAGCAGTCAATACAAATGTTACTTTGAAGTAATTGAGTTTTCTAGATAAAAGACAGCCTTTTTAGGTTTGGGATCACAGGACACTGTGCCTATTGTAGATTTCACATTTTTCACTGACCCAGGCTTTATAACTTTTCCAGATACCTCTTTTTTTCCATTATCTAGAGTTTTCTTTGATTCATAAAACTAAATATAATTTAAAAAATGAAAAAGATCAAGAGTAAGATATAGAAAAACAGAAAATCAAGTTATGATTTCCATTCCTTTGAGGATTTTAAATCTATGCTATAAAAATTTTCAGCCCCTGCTGCCACTGATTTCTATAGTATTAGAGAGGAATTGCATCCCAGGAAGTCTTTAATCAAGAGTTAGGACTGTGCAGCTGAAAGAACCCATAATTTCAAATTACTAAACATATGTTTCCTCCTGTTTACTCTGGATGTAAAAGAGTAGTTTTTAAATGAAAATGTAAATTACTGTTTGTTCATGTTAACTTTAACATACTATTTGGTATATGTTTTATGAAATGATTTTGTAAGCACGTACTTCACCACAACTTCTCTCCCATTCAAAACTGACAAGGACTGCTTTCCTGTGTTAATTTAAGTTTTGAATTAATAAGTGTGATCTTAAAAGTGCACTTTCTACTTTCAGTCCTGAAAGTTCTTAGAAAATAAAATAAGTTTTTATATGTTTGTAACTGAATTGGGTTTTCAAGAACTGTCAGGACATTCAATTACCCTTGTTCCCATGAAGACATTACCTGTTTGCTTTATCAGTTTTATGATCTCCCATCTTTCCTGATCTGAAGACCCAGGCTAATACGATGGAACGAACTAACTATTTAAAAGTTGAGAATGGCCAAAGGTCCCACAATCACATATATCTCTTCACAGTTAAAGTTTGTGTTCATATACAAGTGATAGAAAACCCTACTAAATGGTGGCTTAAACACATTTTACATTTTCTTTTTCTTTTCAAAGAAGTCAGAATGTTTCCATTTCTAAGCAGATGTATTGTGGTTCAAGGATGTCTGGTAGATGTGTCTGTAATTTTCTTGATTTTTACTTTAAGGATTTAATAGGACTAACAACTATTATATTATTACATGCTTGTTCCTAGAAGTTCAAGGAGGTGTAAAACAGTGGGAAAAGAAAAAAGAAGGAGGAAGCAACATTCATATCAGGAAAACAAAGCCTTTTTCTAAAATGTTTAGTGACCTATTACCTGCACATTATTGGCTAGAACAGTGCCATGTGACCACTCTTAGGTAATGGATTGTAGGAAAGTAGGATTTTACCTTTCTAAGAGTAAAAGGTAAAGGAAGATGGAGTAGGAACAATATTGAGTAAACAAAACTACACAATCTGCCACAGATCAACTCAGTTTGTATTGTCAAAGCATAACAAAGCATAGAGCCTAAGGGAAGCTCCTTTATATCACATCTAGCTCAGTAAGAATTCTCACATCATGAGTAATAATGGTTATTCAAGGATAAACACATGTCTACATATATATTTAGGAAAGAAATGAGTTTTCTCACAAATCTGAATTTTTAGATGAAATCGGCATAATGGAGTTTTTTACTTAGATCTCTCTTATACCCCATTTTATTACCACAAAATTGCATAAAATACCTGAAGCCATTTTGTATTACTTACTTGTAGGAAAACCTTTATTTTATGTGAATTTATTTTTTTATATTCCTAAAGGCTGAGAAATTGAGAACTTTTCATAATATGGACATATTTCACCCAGAGTTTCCCATGATAGAGAGGACTTCATGAAATAATGAGGTCCTGGTTGTTACAAATGTTCCAATGAACTCAGGAGGCCAGGGTTGATATGGTAGAAATTCATATTTAGACTAAAAGATGGATCATTGAAGTTCCTCAAAAATAGTATGAAACTAAGGGAACTTAGAAGTAAGAAAGTGAAAGTAAATAAACCTACCAAAAATTATACTAATTGCAAACACGAATTCAGATCCATACCCAGATAAAAGTCCTAAGAGGTTTTAGTGCTGTTGTGTCAATGTTAGTCCAAATGTGCAACTTCTGTTTATTAAAGTCATACTCAGGGCAATACTGAGATTGTATCTGTATTGTATCAAAGAAATTCCACAGTGAGATCTGCCCAGCATATACTTTAGATTCATTCTAAGCACGTTACCTCAGCTATGATATCACTGGGGAAAAAAAACAGAACAGAACTTTTCATAGTGCCACAGTTTGTGACATCCTGCAAATGACATGTTAACCATGTTTGGGGTGAAGAACTCTAGGGTTGACAGAGCCTATGTTTTGTGCAGGAAAGAGCTACTTGTCCTTTTTCCAGCCCCTCCACCCCACCGCCACCCCATACCTCCACATTGACTAGCCCTAGCTACGCAATAGTGTGCAAATTTCCTTCAGCAAGGTTACTAAAGTTTCGACCCCACATTCGATAATTCTAAGCATGACAGAGAGAGAGGGAGAGAGAGAGAGAGAAAACAAGAATGTGTATATATATTGACACAGTCCCAGGGTGGGTGAAATTTGCAATGTTTTCTGGAAATTAGTCTGTGATGAAGGTTTAGAAGCTAGAAGAATGTTGTTAAATTTGTGTTTTTGTTGTTGTTGTTTTTTTAGATTTATGTTATTGTTTTTGATAGAGACAGAGAGAGACAGAGAGGAGGAGGGCTCAGAGCAGTCTCCGTAGTTGTATGGCATCAGTTTTCAACATGGTTTTGTTCCACACATGTGGGCAGGGGCCCCGCAGGACAAGAATTGGGCTAGGGGCCTCTTGCATGGGAAGCACACCCCCTCAAGCCAGGAGCTGAACTGGGGGGGTGAGAACCGAACTGGAGGCCTCCTGGGTGGGAAGTACACTCCATTTCAGCATGTGGATTCACACGGGCTGGGACCAGGATTCAATCTTCGCTCTCTGGGGCTGCAAAGTGAGCGCTTACCCTGCTGAGCCATCCCAGCTTCCCCTAAATTTGTTTTATTTGAAAAAATTATGGAGGTTGTTTTTAAGTTATAACTATAAACTAATGATATGAGATTTTAATTAAATTGCTAGTGTCGGGTTTTTAGAGCATTTATTATACCTATGGGAAAAGTATTCTTGGGATAAAACAATAAATATAAGGGAAAACAAAACAACTTAAATTGAAATCCTTGATTTAAATTCCTTTTTTGGGGGGGCCCTGCTTTTCAAGCTACTTACAGAATTTGCAAGGAAACCATTATTTGTAGTGGCAGAATTTGTTACTAAGAAGTGTGGTGGAATACATTATGATATGTTTCTGTGTGTTACCATGTGAGGGGAAGTGGTTCTCTGAGAGCATTTTACATCTCCACCTCTTTTGACTTATACTTGGCCTGATTCCTGTTTTGGCCAAAAAAAAAAGTGAGAGGACAGGATATGTAACATGTTCCATCAGCAGCTCTAGGAACTATTGCATGTTTCCACCACCCCTCCTGCTTTTTCTCTCTGCCACAAGAATGACATATAAAGAAGAGCAGTGTGTTCATTCTGGGTCCCCAAATGAGAAGAGAGTGGAACACCAGCTGAAACCATTTATTCACAGCGTTTGTCTGGAAACATTGATGAGAAATAAGTTCAGTAGTGACAAATACATTTTTATTGTTATAAGCTCCTGGGTTGTTATTGCAGCAAAACTTCTAATCTAAAACTGTTAATGCTTTCTTACTTTAAAACTGGGTCCTATTTTCTTTTAGACTGCTTCAAAAAGTGCAGTATAATGGTATAGTTTTTCCTGTCTCTCCTTTCAGTGGAGAATATCTCTACCACTCAGAACAAAAAATTTTTTAGGTTATAACTTAAATGGGGCTAAGAATACCAAATGCTGAACCTTTTACTTCTAATGATGTATGAAAATTCTTAGAGTTAAAAATGAATTCAGAGGGAGATGGGGCATGCATGGAGTAAGTGTCCATGATCAAGAAAGCAATGCTAACATTCTCTAAAACAAAGGTCAAAAGGAGGCATAGCTATAGAATACATTATATATATAACTTATTCACTTTTGTGGTGGTAATAAACCATTATTGACTTTTTGGACTTGAATTCTATTCGGTGTGGCACATTTTATAACTGCTTGTCTTCCTAGGCTGCTATTTGAGCCTCTCATTCCCTAAAATCTTTCCAAGTAATTGCTGACTGCAGAAAAAACTGATTAGAAAAACAGAGTTGAATAACTAGAGAAGTCTAGCCACCATGTTTTGGGAGAACAATTCTTGTACATGCTGTGATGTAGGCCCTTTGAAACATCCCTAGTTTTCCTTTCCCTTCATAATTTTTGAGAGGAGATTTATTATTCAGGTTACGCAGGTGAAATGTAGTACAGATTATTTTCAGATAATGTCCCAAATGCAGAAGCACCATATGAAGTTCTATAGGACACATGCTTCCTGGAGAAATGCTGAAATTAAGCATGGGCATCTTATGTACAGTTATAATTAAATAATAAGGTTCTTGCAGGCAGTGTATGCATTTATGAATGAACCTTGGTACTGTTTTAAGGCAGACTGCTCGAAATCAACATACTTTGACACCTGAAAGTGAAATTCTCAACCTAAAATGAGTTACTAGATTATGATTGAAGAATATTCTCTTGAAATAAGAAAAATATTCAGGCAACATGACCTCCATCTGTGGCTGTCATAATAGAGATGACAAATGAGGACATTCCAATGCTGTCCAGATTGCTCAAGTCATTTTGTATTATGTAAGACAGGGTACCGGTACTCATCTTAAGAAAAAGAAAAAGAAAAAAAAAAACCCACCAGAAAACAGACCTTTGAAAGTTTACAAATTGCTGAGCTTAAAAAAAAAAAAAAAAAAAAATCTAATAATAAGATCAACATGTAACCTTCATCTATACTTGAGAAATACAATGCAACATTGTAGCTTATAGTTAAAATGCACCTGAATTTGATTTTTATGGGAATGTTCTCATCACACTACCATAAAATTGCACTGAAGTTGTCAAGTAGATCAACAAAATGTGTATAATATTTAGCAATATGACATTTTGTGATATGTAACTCCCTTGGACTAGCATACTCTTTTGAGACATAACCTGTTTGAGTTTTCAGATATCCACAACAGTTAGGTAGGTCACTTGTTGAACAATGTTTCAAACATATAGATGATAATATAAACAGATTATATACATATTAATATAGATATAGATATATAGATATATACATGCATATACATATATGTGTGTGTGTATGTATGTATGTATGTGTAGATAGATAGATAGATAGATAGATAGATAGATAGATAGATAGATAGATAGATAGATAGATAGATATCCATTAACCAGTTGCTTGATTTTTCAGTTCATGGAGCCTGCTTACATTTATTCTGCATCTACCAATCCCCATGGGTGCCAGCTTGAGTGAGATTTTACTGTATATATAGTCAAAACACTAAATTTTGATGAAAGTCAACGTTTGTCAGTGTGACTTTTTAAGCCAAAACCATGTTTTCACTTAATTTAGACTTCTTATTTTGGAAAATATATTCCAAATGTAAAAACTATTGAAATGTTTGAATCTCATTTAAAAAGAAAATTCACACATATAGCATCAGCTGTCTTTGGACATGATTTAATAACTTTCTTTCAGCAGCACCTGTACTCTTTTGTATTCCTTTGATATACACACTTTTTTTCCTACAGATACTTCTAATTTACAAGATACACTTGTCATTTTAGCTTAACAACTCTAACTAGATCCTTACATTGCCATCTGTATCCCAGACCAGTAGGCATTTCAGGCTTTATAGGTAGAAACAAGAGTCCAAGTAACAGTTGAAGTTGATTAAAGATGACAACAAATTATAACCATGTGCAAAAGCAACAATGACAGGTCATACCTTGAGAATGGGGTTTTTAATATGAAATCATGGAAGAAAGTGCAAAGTTCATTTTTCATGTATACTGTGTGTCCAAATAAATCATTTATAATAATCTAAGTTTTATTTCCTCAAGATAACCATTAATGATCTCAAAATATTTGTAAAAGTTAATAGCAAAATAACATGTGTGTTTATATTGAAATATTTATTTACTCAACCAATATTAATTTAAAGAATATCTTTTTTTTATTATTGTTTTTGACAGAGAGAGAGAAAGAGAGAGAGAGAGAGAGAGAGAGATACAGAGACAGAGAGAGAACTGAACTCGGGGAGCTCCCAGTTCAGCATATGGGTCCACACGGGCCAGGGCCAGGATGCGATCCTCACTCCCCAGCCCTGCAAAGTGAGCACTTAACCCACTGAGCCATCCCAGCTTCCCCAACCAACATTAATTTAGGTCCTTTTATGGAGGTAAATACTTGAGGTTAAGAATTTGAGCAGAGGAAAAAAGGCAAAAGATCAGCAAAATGATTTGCCATCATTTAGTGAAATATAATAAACAATTTTTTTAAAAGTAAAAAATAATAGAGTTTGTCAGATAATACTAGGTAAGCGGAGAAAATTAAAGCAAGTATATGGACTGAGAATGCTGGATGGTGAACACATAATGCAATAGATAGACAAAGTACTATATAATTGTACACCTGGAACCTATGTAAGTTTTAATAACCAATGTCACCCTACTAAATTTAGTAATAATAACAAATATCATTGCATTGCTTTGTCCTTGCCTTAATAAACAAAAAAGAGGGAGAATAGAAAGAGGCATATTTCCTTCTACACTCAGGGAAGGCCTCACTAAATGTAAATGCCCTGAGGCTGGAGCATGCGTGGAGAATTCCTGGAACTTAAAGAACAACAGCAAGGTTGGAATGGAGTGGGGTGAAATACAGTAGTGAATGAGAAAACTTGGGGACTCTGGGAAGACCCTATATAGCAGGGGTGGCCAACAAGTCGATCGCGATTGACCGGTCGATTGCGAGACCAATTTTGGTCGATCGTCGATCGCTCGCAATGCCTGGGGTGGAATTCCGTGTACCATGGACTTTAAAGCGATTGTAGCTCTTATAACTCGAGCGGCGCTGCTGCGGCGCCCGGCTGATTTGAAGCAGCAACTCGAGCGGCGCCAATACAGCGCCCGGCTGATTTGAAGTGTCAAATCATAACATACCATCCTAAGAAACCGACACAATGGGGTATCAGAGTTTATACTCTAGCTGACTCGAAGACTGGCTACATTTGCTGCATTTTGCCATATTATGGATCACTCAAAACAGAGCTCTTGGTCAGACCTGATTTACCTGTTTCATCAAGAATTCTGATACACTTACACAAAATGTTGGAGAAAATTCCAGGTGCTCAGGGGCACCATATGTACACGGATTGCTACTATACTAGTTATGTCTTAGCTCAAGAACTAGCCAAATTGAAATGCAATATCTCCGGAACGATCTTAACGAACAGGAAAGAATTGCCCAAGGAAATAAAAAAGCCAAATTTTTCGAAAAAATCCACAGTCACGTATCGATGGGGTAACACCTTACTTTTAGGGTGGAAAGATAAGAGGATTGTCACTTGTTTGACTACGAGGGGTGACACAGGAATGTTGACGGTCAAAAGGATTACATGAGGTGGTGTGGACATAATGGTCAAGAAACCCAATATTGTTTTGAATTATATGAAATATATGGGTGGTGTTGATCGGGCGGACCAATATGCATCAAGGTATTGTTTTCTGCGAAAATCGCTTAAATGGTGGCGTAAGCCTTTTGGGGGGGGCATGGAAATTTGCCTGATCAATTCCTACATTCTGTATAAACTAGAAAAGACCAAAAAAGGGGAAAAACCACTCAGCCATTTGCGATTTCTAAAAACAGTTGTGGAGCAATTGAGAGGATCATATCGACAGCATCGTGAGCAAGCGTCCACGTCGCATTCCGATGAAATCTGACTAAATGGGAAGCTTCACATAGTACTACAAGGGCCAAAAAGGGACTGCAAGGTTTGCTGTGACCGTAATGCGCCTGGAGGTAGGCGGGATGTAATGTATTACTGTGATACGTGTCCTGATAAACCTAGGATGCATCTTGGGCATTGTTTTACAAAATATCACACAAAAACTAATTACAGAGTTTAATATTTATCAAATTTTGTTGTTTTCAATATAGAAATAAATAAATTGGTGAAATTTTATTATTTGTATACGTTTGTTTGTTTATAAATGATTTTAAAGTACTTGTAAAATGTTTCTGCAATTTGGCCGAAATCGTCTTGAGTGGCTGGTTCGCACAAGCGAAAAAGGCCTCGAGCACAAAGGGGTAGAAGACAAAACTTTCTAGCAATAGTTTAATGCATTCTGGGAATTTGCCAAGGTCATAAATTCCTAGAATTCTGACAGCCTGACACTGTGATCTCCGCCCACCCAGACAATACATTTTGACTTATGTGTTACACTTGTCACCGGACGCAACGTGTGAACGCAACAGTTACAACTCGACTCATCGAAGAACACAGTCAGTTAGCTTGAATATTTGGTAGTGGCATACGGTAGCTTCTTTTCTTTTGTATTAACAGTATTATTATCAATCAATATTATTTATCCTCGGTGACCACGTTGAGTTTCAATTTTTCTTCTGTTTAAAATGTAAGTACCTTTTCTTTGTTTTAAATTAAATTGCTTTTCTTACCTACCTATTTACTTGATAAGTGAGCATTCTCGGCAACAGATCTCTAAACTGCGGTCAT
>PVKE010048295.1:0-11636 GCA_004027555.1 Craseonycteris thonglongyai | reverse complement strand
CCCAGGATCAAATCCCGGCCCTGGCCCTTGCGAACCCATATGCTGAACTGGGGAGTGCCCCCAGTTCAATTCTCAGCGGGGCGAAACCCCAGCCCAGTTCCTGCCCTGTGCAGCCCCGCCCACCTGTGGAATGAAACTATGTGAAAAAACCAATGATGTGCAACTATGGAGACTGTTCTGGGCCCTCCCCCTTCTCTCTTTCTCTGACTGTATCTCTCTCTCTCTCTCTCTCTCTCTCTCTGTCAAAAACAATAAACAAATCTTAAAAAAAAACAAAAAACCCACTGATGTGCAACTACGGAGACTGTTCTGGGCCCTCCCCCTTCTCTCTGTCTCTGTCTGTCTGTCTCTCTCTCTCTGTCAAAAACAATAAAAATATTTTTTTAAAAGACTAGTAAAAGTCTATATCCATATTTTATAAATTTGTCCTAATTATAACATTTATAGGAAAAAAAGATATATATTTTTTCTAATCCTGGTGCCAACCCAGAATCACACCTTGTATTCAAGCAGCCAGTTATGTAGTCCCCTTTAATCTGAAGATAATGCTTTGAGTTTTGAATAATGTGAGCCAGTTGTTCTGTAGAACATTCCACAATTTAGATTTGTCTGATCCAAGAGTACATTTTTATGTGTACCTAAAAGTATACCTTGAAATACTCAGGACAATACAAATATAAGACACCCCCAAAGGAACAGCATCTCATTCTTGCACTGGAATATTTCAAAAGAGGGACAGATTGCCCAGAAAAGAAGTGGTCGGAGAAGAATTCAGTTCAGAGGTATAATTGAGCTTGATTATGAAAGGTAAGACTTAAGGGGATAAAGAAGATGCACAGGGACACTGTCATAAACCACAAAAGGTGAGGCAGAAGTAAAATGATTTTTCAGGGGCTCATAGTCAATATGGGGGAACTAGTAGAGGCACAGTAGTTAAAAACTCATGTTCTACAATGAGACATCAGTCTGAATCTCAGTTCTGCCACTAACTAGTTCTGTGATCCCCAAGCAACTTACTCCTCTGTGTCTTTTACCTGTAAAATCATGATAATATTTATAATTATTTATGGAGGGGTTATAAGGATGAATTGAAATAAGACATGTAAAGTATAGTAAATGCTCCAAACATGAATGAAAAAACTACTTATCACAGTGAAAGGTTAATATAATGGACTCTTAGGTTTAAAAAATTCAGTTGTGGTTAGGAGGGTGTGCTTTGACTATAAGTCTAAAGTGTAATCAAAAGGAAGCTTTTAAAAACTTATTACCCAGACGTGAGATGTACAGATTGGAATCACAGTTGAGGCAGTGGGAATGGAAATAAGATGCTGAATGGAAGAGCTATTAAGAAGAAACACAACTGACCTTGATTTAGGATCTTTACTTCTTGGCTGCACTACTAGCATAATAAATAAAAGTGACTGCTGTCACATCAGTGAGCAGGAATAAAATATGGTTGGAGAGTCAAGAAAAAAGTTTGTCATAGTTTGAGATATATGTTCGAAATGTATAAATAGAAAATTTAGAAATTTCAACTATTCTATGTGTTGGGAAATATGTGCATTTATTAAATAAATGCTGAGTGAATGCTTATTATGGCCAAATACTAAGCCCTAAGCAATGCTTATCATAACATCTCATGCAGCTGAAGATCAGTTATCCTACGACATCACAAACTTTGATTCTTGAAAACCCAGACATTAAAAAAAAAAGGGAAAAAGATTATGTCCTTTTTCAGACCTTCATTCATAGCTTACTTGCTCACCCTTTATGCAGACATCTATCATGTCTGAGTATTTGCCTTTTTTTTGCTGTAGCAGATTCAAATAATAAATGGCAGAGTACTGAGATGACAGAGGCAGACAAAATAATGATAGTTGAAGTGACAGCTAGTGAAGAATTGTGGGGAGGCGGGGAAACTGACAGAACTCCAAAAGCGCAGGAGCCTGTGGTCAAATTTATGACACAGTCCCCTCAAAAGACTCTAAAAGTAACATCAACATGATACCCCAAATTCACAAGGGAAGGTTAATATTGTATTCAATAGGTTTCCAAAACTTTAGGAGTAAAGCTAAAAACAAAAATTGAATCAGAGACACCAACTTCTGACAAGCTTTGCTTTAAAGGGGAGACAGGAAATGAGATGTAATTGGTAGGGAAAATGGTGTGGTTTTTATTATTATTATTTTGTCTTGTTTTTAAGAAGGGAGACATAACAGCGTGTTTTCAGGTTGTTGGGAATGATCTAGGAAAGAGGTAAAAATTGAAGATGCTGAGACAAGGGTGGAACCCGGACATAAGCTGTTGTAGACTGATTTTAGACAGAAGCAAAGGCAGCTCATCCATGCCAGGGCAGAGCACATGAGGGTAGTCCATAGGGTAATGAGTGGGGAATATCTGTGGAGTCCTCTGACAGCCTTGGTTTTTTCACAGAAGTAGGAAGATGGGCGAGGAGATGCTGGAGGTTTGAGGAAAGAAGAAATAAAATAATCACCGAGGACACTGAGAGAATATATGGAAGAGGGAACAACTGCTGATCACCATTAAGGACTTCTTTAGATTTGGGTCCTGCATTTGAAATGGATCATGTGCTTTTCTCCCACCGAGATTAGTCATACAAGTACAGGTCTGGGGAAAACTGTTCAGTGTAACTGAGGTTTGCCACAAAAGTAAGTCCAAAAAGGGCAAGTTTTAAGTGCTTTAAATAAAAAAATGAAAAGAGCCTGATGCATAAATCTCTACTACTCAGCTCAGTGATCTGTTTATTCTCTCATCGAGATTTACCAAATGCTACCCGGATATAGGCCATCACGGAGCATGCAGAATAAGTCAAGCCATCTCCTTCCCAGCAATGCTGGATGAGCTGATCATGAACAATTTGCTTAAAATTTTACCTTCCTCAAGGAAGGATTACATGGTAGCACCTTAGTAGCCTTTGAGAAGAGAAGGTTGGAATTCATCTCAGTGATCTGTCATGGAAAGAACCCTTTAAAATTTATTTTGAGCTCTACCATGGTTGATATTAAATGTTTTTAAAAATATGCACCCATAATGGAATATGCAATTTTTAAAATGTGGCTACAACTAACCATTCATAGTGAAAAAGACACAATTTAAACATGGGTAAAACAGAAAAAGTAAAACTACTTTTAGGAACTTAGGGGCAAAATCATGGAACTTCCTTTACTTCTCTGTAATGAAAATGCACTTGAATGCCCACTTCTCTGTGTAGCAGAAAACATAATCTACTTCCAGATAATCTAATCACTTCTGTTTTCTTCCTATGCTTTTTCCTTCAATATGTTCTGGGTTAATATTTTGCCATGTCAAGCCTCTCCACTTCCTATGTCTCCTCTTCTCTCCCAGAGTGCTCTAAGAGGAGCCATGCTTTTTGTGTCATCTAGACTTTGATAGGAGGGGCATCTGCTATGGGTCCTTTATGTTCACTGCTGGGTCATTCATACAGGAAATCATACCACCCATCCTTTCTTCCTGGCCCCCTCCTTATCATATCCGTTGCTCCCCTACACACTCCTGCTGCCTGCCTCATGTAAGTCATCTGCCCACTCATGAGACCTCTCCTGGTCAGCTAGCTCATTCTGGACTAATTCTGTCCCCTCTGGGGAGCCTGGTAAACTTCTGGACATTCTTCCATTCCAATCCAGGGCTTCATGAAGTAAGAGAGTATAAAAAGAGGCCCTCGGTTTCTGTTCTTAAACATACCACATCTTTTCAGTTCTGCAGTGGCTATATCATGTGTTGTGGGTGGAGATGGTCCACTAAGGTTTGTGATTCCTTTTTTCCTCACCCAAGATATACTTTATGACTACTTCTTTATCCTCCCTGTAGATTATCTATTTGGTCTCACCCCTGGGGGATGGAAGTTTCCTCTAGTCCATTTCCTCCTGCCTTCTGGTGGATTCTTATATCTTTGGGGGGCAAGAAACTTCCTCCCCATATGCTAAATCAGTCAGGTTGCTACCAGGGAAACATAACCACACACACACACATATATACACATACAAAAAAATTTGAATTTCTTTTGTTTTTCTTTCACAATGTTTTTTCAGCTTTGAAGTATACAATTGAATTTTACAAAGGTTTTGTGCATACAGTGTATGTACATCTCAATATCTCAAATTTACAGTCAAAATGTTTCTTTAAATCAGGGGTGTCCAACCTTTTGGCTTCCCTGGGCTACATTGGAAGAAGAATTGTCTTGGGCCACATATAAAATACACTAACACTAACGATAGCTATTGAGCTAAAAAAAGAAAAAAAAAGAAAGAAAGAAAAAAGGAAGAGAAATCACAAAAAGAAAATCTCAATATTTTAAGAAAGCATATGGAATTGTATTGGGCAACATTCAAAGCCATCCTGGACCATGCACGTGAGGCCCGTGGGCCACGTTGGACAGGCTTGCTTTAAAGTTTCTTTAAAACATCTGTTTATGCTATTCATAGATTCATGGAACTTGTCCAAGCATCTTGAAAATATTCTATGACTGATTTCTTTACTTCTGGCAGAATATACTTAAATTATCTATCCAGTATTTTGAAACCTCCAGAGATGATTTTAATAACCCAATTATTGTTTAATAATCCTTGTAGTTAATAAATAAACGGTTCCTTATAACTGACATGAATATCCTCCCTAACATCAGGGGATATAAACTGTAATCTCCTTCCCAAGTTACTTGTGAAAAACAACAATCACAAGAGATACTGTAGCTGCACAAGTCCCTCTGGTAATGTCTGTCTACTTCTAATCTCTCTTGAAATCAATTAGAAAATCTCTACTAAAGATAAACAGCCTCTGAAATAATTAATTGCCTCTTCTACCCGTAAGCTCGTGTGTTAGTGGGTCTATCAGTATGGACGCTTTTGCCATTGACTCTTCACCAAAGCCAGGTTTCTAACCCATTGACTTTTTAAGGCAGATAAATCTTTGTTTGGGGGAGCTGTGTGCATTATGGGATGGTTGTCAGCATCCCTGGTCTCTGCCTATTAGATGCCAATAACATCCCCAAGTCATGGCAATAAGAAATGTCTCCAGACTTTGTCAAATGTGCCCTGGGGTGCAAAGTCATTCCTGCTTGAGAACCGCTGGCCTTGTCTTGTGCTACCTTGTTTCAAAAGGTCTAAAGAAAATAAACCAGTATTATAAATCAGGGTTTGTTTTTTATCTATAGCTAAGAAACCAAATTTTCTCACATTTGAATGATCTCTAAATAGCTTTAGATTATTTTTTATTATTAAAGAAATACTTGTAAAAAATAGTTGAAATTTTCCTAAGGATATAAACTGCAGAGTAATATCTTTCTTTTCTCTTGACATTGTTGGGCCGACTTCCTAAAGGTGACCGCTATTAGCAGTTTCTGGTTAATATATCATAACTTTATAAACACAAGTATTATATATATCTTATTTTATATAAAGGAGATCAAACTTTATAGAGTTATTAGTATATGAGGACAGGCTGGTAAATTTTGTCTCCACTGTAATTTTTGTTGTTGTTACATTAGACATATCTGGATATAACCTGTTCTGTGTGGTCACATGGTACCTCCTCTCCATCATTCTTGGCCTTGCACACACAGACGCTTACATTTTTGACCAAGTGAACATTGAAATGGAAGAGCGTTCAGACATTTGATTTAAACAGCATGCTGTTATTGAATTCTTAATAGCAGAAAAAGTTCCTCCGATTGAAATTCATAGATGAATGCAGGCCATTTATGGTGATCAGTGTGTTAATAGGAATACAGTAAGATGCTGCATAACATTCAAAGATGGGGAAGTGGGGCAGCAGGGATGGCTCAGTGGGTTAAGCGCTCACTTTGCCTAGCCCCGACCAAGGATTGAATCCCGGCCCCGGCCCGGCCCATGCGGACCATGTGCTAAACTGGAGAGTTCCCCCCAGTTCAGTTCTCTCTCTGTCTCTGTATCTCTCTCTCTCTCTCTCTCTTTCTCTCTCTCTCTCTCTGTCAAAAACAATAAAAACAAAACAAAACAAAGATGGGGAAGTGGGGCAAGCTGATTTGAGTGACAAACCAAAAAGTGGAAGGCCTATGACTGCAAGTGACCAGCTTCATCAAGATTGTGGAAGTATATTGAAGTACGTGGTGATTTTGTAGAAAAATAATTATATAGATTTGAAAATAAGTGATGTAGGTATATTTCTTTTCTTATTTCATTAAAGTATCTCTTCCCATTCATTTCCTGTTTAAGTGGAGGCAAAATGTATCACTCTGCCCTCATACTTTCTGTGACTGAAAGATATACCTTAAATATCTTATATCAGTAGATGTATATCTACCTCACTTTTCAAATTGTTGAACTATATATAAACATATACTTCCATAATTACACCATATGAATTAACAATCTCTTTTAAAACTGACATTTTTATTTGGTTTGTTTTCAGATATCAGGAATAGGTATTGATAATCATCACTTAAGATAGAACTTATCTTTAGAAATAAATGGATTGAATGTAGGTAAAGTTTATCTTTGTATCTTTTGGGAATGGTTGTTTTGGTTAATTTGTTTGTGTTTTTCTTCCTAACAAGTTATTTTAGCAAACTACCCCAATACTTTTGATGATATAAGTAATTATCTAAGAAAATAGGAATATTGCATATTTTTCCATAGATTGTAAAAGTGATTTCAGGTGCTGGAAATGTTAGAAATGCAATGAAAACTCTTGGTGCTTATACAAGTTATAGTTGTACAGAATCACTATAAACATTTTAATTAAATGTACTCGCCTACTTTATTTTAAATTTAAGTGAGTAGAACTGCCTTTGAAACAAAGACTGCATTGAATTCAGAACAGCCATGTTAAAATTTTCCATTTCAATGTTTAATATTCAGAATAAGGTTTATAATTTTACTGAATTGGTTTTCATGAGTTCTCTAGACACAATTGTAAGTGCTTGTGAGTTCCTATCAAGATCTGTCAACAAGTAAAAGCTAAGTTTTATTCCATTCATGATAAATTACTACGACTTAGCTTCTAAGAAATGTTTATTGAACACTTAAGATTCCAGTTCTCAGAGAAGGATTCAAGATTTGAATGTAACCCAGGTCAAACTACGTCTGCCCCCAAAATGATAGCCAGCCGCAGCATAAACCTTACTGTATGGAAACTAATGCAATTTTCTTAAAAATGTTTCACTGTACTTGCTTTTTGACTTTGGACCTTAAATAGCATTAGAACCCAATTAAGTCAAAGAGAAGGTTACAATAGCTGCAGAGTCAAGATCTTCTTTCCTTCTCTGTGCACTACACTTCACACAAACCCCCTAAAATTCATGCACAGCACATACACATTGTTTAGTCATAGATGGATGACAGTAATTCATTCTCTGGCTGAAAAAAAAAGAAAGTTACTGATATTCACTCAATACTTGTGTCTCAATTGGGAGTCAGCATACATGACTATTCCTCTGTTTCTCTGTCCACTAATCTCAAAGGGTTTCTGAGAAGAGATTTAAGTGCTTCATGAAAAATGTTTCTGCTGTTGCTATTAAAATTATTCATCATATTTTCAAAGTTGCTTCAAACATGACTTTAATAGTTATTTGAGTTCTTATGCAGTGGAGTAATTTTCTAGTTAGGGTGCTTTTGTTAAAAACTAATTAATTTCTTCAATTGAGTGATGTTTGTATGAGATGAGAATATTCAATTTAAAAACTAATCACAAATTTAATTTCAAGTACCACTGAAAGCAAAATCATTTATATCAACAATAAGTATTAGCTTATATTAATACCATGGTAATGCTACTGTAGGCAGAAAGAATAGGGGAGAGCGGGGGAGAAAGGGAAGGAGAAGATAAGGGGAGACAAAGAAGGGAGGAGATGACATTATTCTTAAGAAAAGGCATAGCCATAAATAGTTCCAGGACAACATCTTGCCCCTCAAGGTGAACTTTAGCTAATTGTAATGGATTATAATCTAAATAGCATTGTGGTTAGGAAATATTTTTACCCCCTGTGCCCCCATAACAATTCCCACCAAGCCAAATAAGGACAAAAATTCCTCTTCCTAATGGGAAGGCATGGTCAATGAGGACCAACTTAGGTCCACCTATAACACCACCCCTAAGTCTTGAATATTTTGCGCCTTCATTTATAGTAAAATAAATTTCCAAGTCTCATTACTTTTCAGGGCAGCTGGTCTTCCCTGGGCCTGTCTACTCTCACCATCTTGAGAGTGTACTCTCTTACTAATAGAGCTACTGCTTGCTTGGCTTATTCAGTGCGCCTTCAATTCTTTCCTGTGGTGAATACCAGGAACCCATTTTTGGCAACACTAATAGGATCAAATACTTCATCACTGTAATACTGTCATAGTCATCAACGATCAGCTGCTTCACTAGATTTCTGCTGTTTTTATTCAGTTCTGAGTCTATTTTTGTTACCCAGTCTCTGTTGACATTATTAATTTTCTGGTCTCAGTGCCTTACAAATTCGCAGTGCACAAATGTAGTCAGATATATATAATATTTCATTTATTGTGGTCAGAAAGCCTTCAAAAATTTATTTAGAAATACATCTACTTCTAAGCTACATATTTTCCCTATGAAATAAGCCTTGTAACATTTGCTCTAAATCCCATTTTCTTACATTTTTGTCTCTCATGTATCCACTCCTTACCTGAGAGAGGACTAAATCAATTTGATTTAAAGATACACAAAAAGTGATTCAAATAAAGCCATTTTGTTCCTCCTGCTATCCTCATCTTTTGTGCTTTGATGCTTGGTGTTTGTGTTTTCAAATACATGCAGACCCAAGAGGAACACACAAAGAGATCTTAAAATATTGATTTTTTTTTTATTATGCTTCACATCCAAAAATCTTTGAACCTTCCTTATTTATAGCCAAACTTCATAGAGCCATTTAACTAGAGATTCTCAGTGAAGAATAGCCTACCAGAATTGAGATATGGATAAAATAAGGCATGTATGGTTTAACATAGCATAACCAATATTTTAATATGTTTATATTTGGAAAAATGTTATTACTTTCTTAATAACTACAAAAAAATAATAGAACTGGACCAAATTATCTTAGTTTGTGGGGAGCCACAAAACATATGTAATATTAAGCTAGGTATATATTCAACCCTATGAGAAACATCAGAATCTCAGGAAAAGGATGCAAAATACACTTGATCGTCAAAACTGAGCATAGATTTTTTTAAGTTTGAGAAACCTTGAATTTCTACGAACTCTACAACAGGCTGTTGCAGGTCATGTGTGGAAAAATTAGTTTGGGGTGCAGAAAAGCCATAGACTTGTAAGAGTGTAATTGAAGAAGCAAACTAAGTGATCAGTGGTTTCAAAGTTTCTTAATACATTTATAAAATATAGTTATTATAGAAATCAATAAGAATAATAAGGTCAAGCTGATAAACACAAATTTTAAACTAGTGGTGATGAGCATAATATTATAGCTGTAGTAACTTTAGCTTCAACAGAATTTATGTATATAGGATCAAGACAAATATTTACGTGCACAGCTCGTTCATCTCTTACATCAGGAAAGCTGACACCTCCAAGGACTTCCTCAGAAGTCTGTGGCCCATGTGTCTTGGTCAGAACTGTGCCTCCTACCCACCAGAAGCAAGGGAACTAGGGAAACAAAACAAACAAACAAACAAAAACACATTTTTTTTTTCAGCCTCTGTAATTGAAGGAAGGCAAGAGAGAAAGGTTTGGAAATTAGTATTGAATGATCAAACCAAAAATGTCTACCATACTTGGGTTTTTAATTATTGCTAGTTTACTATACTAATAAATTCAAAAATCTATTTTTCTGAGGCCCTTTATTTACTTCAATTTACAAACCTTAATATTCTTTTTATGAATCTTATAAAATATGAACAGTCACATTCAATTTTTTGAAGTGAACACCCTTCAACAGCAGTTGGTCTGAAAAGTTTGAGTTAGACCTGCATAGGGGAGGAAAAACATTTCCTCTGCTCTCTTAGATTCAGCATCCGGAACCTGTGAGTTCAAATGACAAGGCAGGTGGACAAGAAAAAATGTTTGTTGGAGCATCCCAACAGGACCCAATGGTGAAGCTAACCTACTACATGGTTAAAGTTAGAGGCATACTATATACCTGCCTTAGTGAAAAAGGAAAAGAGAAGAAAATGCTTAACAAATAGGTTTCTTTAGGAAAGACACATGGGTTTTCAGGAGAGCAAAAAAAAGTTTGTGATAACCTTTGTTTAGGTGGAAGCATTATAATCTTTTCCTATTCTTGGCTGTGAAATTCCTGCAGAGAGGAAATTTATGATAGGCTTACTGTTGGTCTCTTTCCTGGGAGTAGAATCCGTCCCAAAAAGGGAATTTGCAACAGCCTCATTTCCCAGAAGTTGCTGCTTTTAGTCAGATAAGGGAAAATCCCAGAAGGCTTTCCTCTACATCTGTTGATTCTCAAATATTTTCAGTTTAAAATAAGCTTCACACCAACTTTGGGGTTCTAAATGGGTTTCCACACCTGGTAGCCAGTATTTTAAAAAGTAGAAGGAGGAGGAAGAGGAATGGTGGGAGGAGAGGTTAAAATTAGATTCTCATACACATATAAAATTGAAATGTTGGGTGGTGTACACATAATGCAATGTATAGACAATGTATGCAGAATTGTACACCTGGAAACAATGTAATTGTTATCAACCAGTGTCACCCCAATAAATTTAACAATTAAAAAAAAAAAAGAATCTGCAAAAAAAATTTAAATGTCTTAAAGACTTTATTTACATAACTCTACTGAGAAAACCAGTTTAGGCTGACCAGATGTATATACCCTTTTAAACAGGACAGAAAACAAAGATACTGTCCCATTTTAACGGTACATATGGTCAGTTTAGTCTCGCTGGGCTAAATTCACGGTTTCAGTAGGCTGACCAGATGTATTATTTGAAAATGGGACAGTATCCTTGTTTTCTGTACCATTTAAAATGATATATCTGATCAGCCTCCATAAAATGTTACAACCAATTCAAAAGAGAATACAAAGCACACACGTACACACATATATTGATCAAAAGGAATACTGAAATAAATTTACTTAATACATGCAAAAGTGACCAAGATGAAATAATGTATCTCACCATCTGTTTCTATCACACACAATCTATGTTTCTATAGACAAAAATCATTTGCATCACTATAAGTTTTCTATAACTTACAGGATTTTAAATTAGCTCAAAGACAGTATAAAATGGAGATAACCTGACCCAGTGAGCCTTATCTTTTTTACTCATTTTGTAGTCATTCACAGTTTTCTGTGACGGTCTTACCTCTTTTATCTATAACATCTTTCATTTTATGACATAATTCGAGTAGGCAGAGTTCTGTGCCCCAAATAAAATGTAGCCAACTTCCTTCACTAATCTCTTCACTGTCTCATTAAATTCTTATCCTTTTCTTATTCCTTCCACTTGACAGGGTCACAATCTTTTTAAATATTATAATGTGTAATGGATTTTGAGTATTTTCTGAATTTTTCCTAATGCAACTGCACTCACAACACTGGAGACGTACTAAGGAAATATGTAAAGAACAGCACAGAGACTTCATGGGCTTAGCTACGTTCTCTGTACTGGCTGGTCAGTAAATAA
>PVKE010048294.1:0-11639 GCA_004027555.1 Craseonycteris thonglongyai | reverse complement strand
GGTCCCTGGCGCTGCAAAGTGAGCGCTTAACCCACTGAGCCATCCCGGCTTCCCCAAAACAAAAATCTTAAGAGGCTAGTAAGACACGTTATATAGGAAAAATTACACAATGAGTAAGGAGATAAGTTCTTCATTCACCTGTACCCCAAAGAGGTGGCAGTACAATATATAAAGTAAAAACTAGTGGAAATGCAAGGAAAACTTGATAAAAATGTAATGGTAGCAGAAGACTGTAATAAAGCATCGCATTACTAAAATGAACCCAAAAACATTCTTTTATTTTCCACTTCTCCAAACATAGCCCTTCCTATAACATCTAGCCCAGATGGTTGTCTATTTTAAAGCATAGTCAACGTCACAGCTTTTATAGTACATTTTCATGATAATAAAAGCATTTTCTTACCATCAAGCAACCAAATCTGTATAGAATTCATACATATTTTTTAAAAGTACAATGAACTCTATTTTTTTCTGTTTTAAAATTCCTCCTTTTTTCATCCTAGTATTTTCCTTCTTATTAATTCATCTTTTGTTACCCAACTTATTCAATTGCATACAATTGCATAGACACTTTTGCATTTCAACTGATTTTTATAATCTTTATATTTGGGATATTGTAACATTGCTAGTCTCACATTTCCTCTTAGTAAATTCTTTAAATTATCTCTTTGTATTATAATTTGCCCACTTTCTTGTCTATATCTTGCTAATGTATTTCAAAGTATTTTGATCTGATGTTGAGAGACTCATTTTAATACTGTCTTTTTTCTCTTCATTCATTGCTAAAGCTGATGTTATCTCCTACCTTAGAGTTTTATTATAATAACATTCACCAACATTTTGCTATGCAAATGTTACACAGAATCTTTCTGATTATCCCTAATAATGCAGGTGCATTAGGCCACTTAATACTACTCTTTTTACAATTTCTATGTTAGCCCATTGATTTATATTTATTATGGACCTTTGTTATAGCTTTATATCTAAGTTTAACGTATTTAATTTTAGGTTCCTGGTTTGCTAGCAAATTGATTTTAGGATGTTCTAAATATCTGATTTGAATTTCATATGAGCTTGTTCCTCTAGTGTGCCTGCTGTGAAGGTGAAAAACCACTTTCAATCCCTTACTTTCTAATTATCTTTTATATTCACAATTGAAGCAGTCATTCTACTTTCCTTCAAGCCACGTATTCCCCGATGCTCTAACTTTTCTCCCCAGGATTTTTGGTTGGTTGGTTGGTTTGCCTTTCTCTAAATCTTTTCTATTTTATATTTATAAATTCAAATAGGGCACAGTGCTGAATAACCACAAAGATCAAGATAATTTATATAAAAGCATTTGGTAAATTACAAAGTACTATTCAAATACAAAGCAGTATTTTTATTGCCATAATTTAGGAGGCATATTTCTAGTTTAGCAAAAAAAGAATGTTCTTCTTAGGTTTTATTTCTTATAGGGGCATATGTAAATATAAAGCTGTTTGAGGGACTTTTGGTAAAAACAGAAATTTATTAGATTTGAAGATATCTTGGTTGTGTCACTTTCTTGCTGTGTGACTTTAGTTAAATTATAGCCTCTCTCAGTTTCATTTATTCTTTTGTCAAAAGAATAGAGAAAAATATATAAATGTTGACAAAAGGCTTGAGACAATATTAAAAACAGACATGAAATTGGGTCATTATAACAGAAATAGAAGAAACACCACATCAGTGTAGCAGGGATGAAATATAAATCTGAGATTAAGCATTAAGGCAGCTGAGATGGAGGGAGAAATGTAATTTTATTTAGTTCTCATGATCAGAAAAAAGAAAGCACACAAGTTCCTCCATGGAATTAATGTCTACCTCTCCACAATGCCTGCAGAAATTAGGGATCTCATTCTGCAGGCAGAATGACATGGACACTAAAATATGCTATTTATTTTTTTGTTTTTATTTTACTATTTGAGAGAAGGTGAGATAGGGAGAGAGAGAAGAACAGAGGGCCCAGAACAGTCTCCATATTTGTATATCATTATTTGTGCCATGGTTTCATTCCACACAGTTGGATATGGGGCTGCATGAGACTGGAACTGAACTGGGGGCCTCCCACATGAGAAACAAAAATCTTTGGCACTGAGCAGCACTGCAGTTCAGCATATGGGCTTGCACAGGCCAGGGCTGGGACTCAATCCCCAAACCTTGAGGTTGCAAGGCAATCGTTCAACCACTGAGCTATCCCGGCATCCCATTATGTCTTTAAAGATGTTTATAATGGCAAGACAGCATTGTTTTCTTATCCATTGGCTTGTTATGCTAACAAGCCCTCATGATAGCCCCATGGCACTATGAGAGATGCAGTATTATCTCCAGTTTAGAGAGGGGACAAATAAGGTTGGAGGAAGGACTTACAAAATTTTTAAAATCAATGCAACACCAGGAATGATTCAGCCTTGTGCCATTATAATGTGTTTTCTATGCAAAGGAGGTCTTAATAGTTGCCTGAGAGCAATGATTTTAGTGGACAATGTGTTGTGGTACAAATGATGGTGTTTTGAAGGGTTCAACTTTGTCCTAGGAGATAAATTAGAACATGGAGAGGAGTGAAGGGATAACTTACAATTACACCTAATTTTCCCAATAATTTTCTTTCTAGACATCTGATAAGAGTTAGAGAGAGGGTTCTCATAGCCCTGCTCGCTCTCCAGGACCTGTCTGCTTAGGTGAGCTCACAGATGCCCATGGCTTCCAAAACCACCCAAATAATGATCATGGCAGCAGTTCAAGACAGCATTTTTGAGTCTTCTTCCTTTCCAGGCAGCTGCCCCATCTATCTTATCAGTCAATGATGCTACTATTCACACAGTCCCTTCAAAAACTAAAACACCTGAAATAATCTAGACTTCTCTTTTCTCCTAGTGAGCATCCATTGTGTCAACAAGCCCTGTTGGCTCCAGGGCCAAATTCTCTCCAAGCTCCACTCACCCCCTCTATTTGTCACTACTCATCCAAGAACCACTGTCTCTTTCCGGGGGGGTGGGGGGGGATTTAGCCTATGTGCTGACATCTTTGTTCTCATGATATATTTCCAGAGGATTGAGAATATTTTTACATGAGTGTGGCCCTCCATTTGTATCCCGGTGCTCTTAGAACAAACAAACAGACAGAGCTACTTATGAGGCAGGCCACCATCTGGCCCATGCTCACCTCTCTGACCTCACCACTTGGCTGCCACATGGCTGCTTTCTTTCTATTCCTTGATGATATGCTAATGATTTCTGAGGTGGGCTTTAAAAAAAAAAACTTACATAACTCTTTGTCTTGTATCATCTTCACTTAGCTTTGGACAATCTTAAGGTCTTGGCTCACATGTTAAAACTTTAATGAAACCTGTCTTAACAACTCAGTTGAGGATCCTGACCATTCTGCTACACCATTACCTACAAATGTTCTACAAAACATCAGCCTTCTGTTACATTTGATCATTTACCTTTATCAGAAACTTGGTTTTCTTCTTTACTTATATAAAATATGTGCTGGAATAGTACTGTGTTTGCCCAGTATGTTTTGAGACAACATATTTGACTAAAGATGGAAAACAATAGCGAATTTATTTTATGCTCAGTCATATCCAAAGGGATTAAAAATAAAGGAGGACAGTTTATAGATGATTATTCTCTCCTATACTAGCCATGTTTTCTACCTTGCCACAAATATTTAAAATGTGAACCAAAAGTTGTTAGAGGTTTACATTCCAGCTGGTGAGAGACAGGCAATAGTAAAAGGATTGATGTGAATCTTCTTCTCTATATTTCTTGAATGGAAGAGACTGTAGACACATTTGTCACTTAGCAAAGGCAGCACAGCTTAGTCAAATTTCATCATACTTGGGACTTTCACTCTAGTTAATTAGCCTTGTATTTCACTATGTGATGAATTTCATTTTATTTTGGTACAAAAATAGATTGAGAGCACAAGGCCTAGATAAACAGAGTGCTTTGAGGTGACCCATTTTCTTCCCGATTGATTTCTCTCTTAAATAAAACCATGTCTACTTTCAGACTGTTCTTAGAGAAGGCATACATTATTTGATTCCTGCAGTGTTGGGGAGGAGTGATGAAAAACTCTGCTGTATTCCAGGAGTTACCTCTTATGAGTAATAGCTTTGGTCAAGTTTTTGACTCTTTCTTCCCTAAGATGATGCCTCTGTGGACAAAGAAGTTGGACTAGATCAGTTTTCAACCAGTGTGTCCCAGACTCTATTTCAATGTCATCAAAGCCATGTCATTGTATCACCATTCATCATTGCTAAGAATAAGGATAAATGTCAGCCAGAGAATGTCTGTTAGATGAAAATTTTGAGCTGAATGGATCTAATGATGAGTAAAAAGTAAATAAAAAGAGCACAGTTATTGCATATGTTGGATTTTAAAATGTTATCTTTGTTTAGTTAATTTCTTTTCTCATGATAAAAAACACAGAATAAAAAATTCTTGAATGGTAGTTTGTTAATTGCAATATTAATTCCTAGTTTAATCTCTTTGAGTGTAAACAATCTGATATTGGTAAAGCTCTTACAAATTAAAAAGAATTGAAGCAATAGAAGCAAAATGTGCATTATATAATGTTAATGCAAATTCTGTTTTCTAGTGCATTCCTTTAGTTTAGAATGTGTCATTAACTTCCTGAAACTGAGGTTTGAATAACTGATCAGGAAAACAGTTGTAATTTCCAGTGAAAAAGGTGAATAATTATGGAGAGAAGAAAAAATAGTGACATGAGTGGCCCTCCTGGAAAGCTTCCTGGGGAGTTACAATCAATAAGACAACTATAATTCAACAAAAGATTCCCTATACAATAGAAAACACAGCTAAGAGACCCACTCAGTGCACTGAAGTACCTGCAGGTGGGCACAGAAGGGCAAACTGAGGAGGAGGGCAGGGGAATGTGAAAGACACAGGCTGTGGATCCCTGCTTGGAACTCTCCCAGCTGCAGGAGGGAGGAGGAAGCAGAAGGCCGGCGAGCATTCTGGAACTCACCTGGTCTGTGGGATAAAGAACAAAAGATCCAGAGGCTGAGGCAGTGAGACACCACAAGCAGATCTGGTCCCCAGGAGGTGCAGAAGATGCCATAGCCCAAACTCACTTTCATTCTGAGAGGAGAGGGAGAAACAGGGGCAGTGAGAAAACACAGCCCGGCCTCTCTCTAGCTGGGAAGGAGATGGAGAAAAAATGCTGCCAGAGTGCTACTCTGGTCATGAAGAGTCCCACCTAAGGGGTAAGCATATAGAACAAGTAGTCCTAACACTCATGGCAAGAACTCAGGGCAAACCGAATACAGAAAAGTGTAAACCTGCATGGCAAGCATGGCCCACAACTCCAGGCAGAAAACACAGGCATTGGTCACCACCCTCCACACACCCTTCCAGACCTCCCCACCTCTCCATCTGGTATTAGCAGTCAGCCTCAGAAGAAACAGTAGCAGTGAGTGTCAGGTAAAAAAGCAGCCAGAATGAGGAAACAAAGAAACATGTCTCAAAAGAAAGAGCCGCAGAAAACCCCAGAAAACAGGATGGAAGCAAACTAACCTCTCAGAGACTGAGCTTAAAACAATGGTTATAAGAATGCTCAAGGAAATTTTTTGAAAATTTCAACAGAAAAAGAGTAAGTGCAAAGAAGGACACAGAACCCATAAAAAAAAAAAAAAAAAAAAAAAAAAAAAAAAAAAAAAAAAAAAAAAAAAGATCAGGCAGGGACAAAGATTTCAATAACTGAAATGAAGAATGATATAGAAGGAGTCATCAGGGTAGATGAAGCAGAGGCATGAATAGGTGATTTAGAAGAAAAGGTAGCAGAAACACCTAATCAGAACAACAAAAGGAAAATGAATTAAAAAAAATGAGGTCAGTGTAAGATTTTTCTGGGATAGCATCAAATGTAATCACATTTGCATCTTAGGAGTACCAGAAAGGGAAGAGAAACAACAAGGGATCAAGAACTTATTTGAAAAATAATGATCAAAATTTTTCCTAACTTGGCAAAGGAAATAGACATACAAGCCCAGTAAGCACAGAGTCCAAACAAGATGAACTAAAACAGACCCACATCAAGACACAACATAATTAAAGCAACAAAATTTAAAGGCAAAGAGAGGATACTAAAAGAAGCAAGAGAAAAGAAACTTACAGAAGGTAACTTATAAGGGAGCACCCATACAACTGTCAGCAGATTTCTCAACAGAAACTTTGCAGGCCAGAAGGGACTGATAGAAAATATTCAATATGAAGAGAGCCAAGGAGCTACAACCAAGATTAATGTATCCAGCAAGGTCATCATTCAAAGTTGAAAAACAGATAAAGAGCTTCCCAGAAAAGAAAAAGCTGAAGGAGTTTATCACCACCAAACCAGCACTGCAAGGAATGTTAGAAGGACTTCTTTAACATGGATTTTTTAAAAAAAGCAGAAATTATGAATAATAAAATGGCAATAGCTATATACCCACCAAGAGTTACTTTCAAAATAAGTGAGAGCTCCAATCTAGGGACGTGTCAAACAGAGTAAGACAGGTGCATGTTAACTTCAATTATAGGTGAAAACCAAAGAAAAAAATCAACAAGTGAAATGGTGAACAGATTCATAGAGAAAACATTTGGTTTCTTGCCAGATGGGAGGAGGATTAGAGGAGTGGGTGAAATAAGGGGAAGGAATTGGGAAGTTCAGTTTGGTTGTTACAAAGTAATGGTTATGGATATGTGAGGTATAACATGGGAATATAGTCAATAATGTTGCAGTGACTGTGTGTGGTATGAGATGGGTGCTGGATTTTTGGGGATGGTTTGAGGAGGGCTGGAGGGCTGGTTGAATGAGGGAAAGAAATCAATAGGTACAAATACATAGTCACAGGACAGTTAAAGGGATGTAAAGTGCAGCATAGGGCATACGCTGAATGGCATTGTAATAACTATGAAAGGGTGTCAGATGGGAACCGGATGTATCGAAATGAGGATTTTGTAAGTTATACAAATGTCTCATCCCTATGCTGTACACCTGAAACCAATATACTATTGTATGTCAAATGTAATTGCAAAGTAAATAAAAGAAGAAACATTTAGTTAGGAGACCATTCCACATAGACAATGACCTATTAAACATTAGCTTAACAAGCAATTAAATCCACCATCAATATAAAGGTTATTTGACTGCTGAAATAAACCAATGAGATACTTCTCAAAAGTATTCTTACTCACCTATGATTGTATTTGTTTATTGTAGACTTATCTCTGAACAGTATACTCTAGAAAAAGTATGAGTTGAAACTATGTAGAAAACTAATGAAGTGCAACTATGGAGACTGCTCTGGGCCCTCCTTCTCTCTGTCTCTCTCTGTCAAACATAATAAAAATAAATCTTAAAAAAAAAATAAAAAGAAAGAAAAAGTACAAGTTCACTTAGCTATCTCTTACAAAGTGGTAACCTTTCAAATGATTTTAAGTAGACATCAAGTATTGTGAAAATAAAGTGCTTCCGTTATGATCAAGTTTTTTTCTGCTGATGAACATGATGTACTATTATATTATAATATTATATTTAAAAATGTTAGTTTCAAGTAAGTATTACATAAAAATAAAAATCACTGTTGCTATAAAAACAATTTTCAGTGCTTATAATGATAAGTAATATGTCAAGCTCTAGGTTTTCTTTTGTTTTTAATGACTAAATTTTGACCATATCAAATAAAATAAAATTAAGCTTTATTTTGTGCCTCACCTGATTTCTAGAAACAGTTGACTAGAGACTGAATATTAGGGAGTAGTTCTGTTATGTGGTAGTAACCAGCAAGCATTCCTGTGGTGTCATGTTAAATGTATACAGTCAGATGCAATCAGTTGATATTTTTTTGGTGCCATTTCTCATTTTACAAATGAAGGACATAGAAATTGAGTGTTCATCTACTATATTCTTGATAGTAGGAAAAAGTCCATTGCTAAATCAAACCTATTCCAAAGAGAATTAGAATGTATACATATTGTACTTTTACTTTTATGAACTCTAAATATGATCAGTCTTTAAATATAGAATGGGGATTAATGGTGTGTAGAATTAATATTTTATTGTCTAGGCACGCCAGTTTTAGGAACTGAATTAGATAGATTAAAAAGAAAATTCAAGCAAAAGAAAAAAGTGAATTGTGGAGAGACAAGGCTCACAGCTTAGAAAATGTTTTACAACTGAATTTAGTATAATAGCTTTTGTCCATCCATTATTTCCTTGGCTCAGGGCTGTGACTTCACTTGGATGATTTGCATGGATAGTGTCTTATAGGTGATTTGTCAGCCTGGAGGCTAAACATCTAGTGTAAATCTAGTTGGTGTTTGGAGCTGAAGTAGGTACTCAGAGTATCAGCAGACTTTTATTAATGTGCTCATCACAACTCCATTTGATCATAGCATTCATACTCTTGCTTTAAATTCTTTATTTGTGACTTCAGAGTCTTTGGGATAATATACATTCTTTGGTGCTTTATATAAAGTAATTCATAATTTCTCCCTGTTACTTCACTGGCCTCATTTCCCCTATTAGTCTTACTCTAAAGGCCACACTGTAGCCATATCACACTATAGTAATGTTTTTACACAGGCGAGTTTTCTATGCAAAATTCTACTGTATCTTCTTTGTAGCCAGTAGAAGTTACTATGACCATTCATGACTTGATTTTGAAGCTGTTCCTATTGAATATCTTTTTTAAAGTAATCTAATGGCTAGAAAGAGGAAATGCAAATAAAGAAGAAAGCAGAATAGTTATTGGCTTGTTTGTTTGTTTGTCTGTTTGTTTTGGAAAGTTAAACCATTTAAAAAATGGGGGATAGGGAATATGGTCCTTAGACCTACTGATCTCACTCTACTATTCTTTACTGGGAATGCAGCAAAGATATATTTAGTAGGGATCACTGATGTCACACAGGACTCACAAAGCCTGTGTAAGTCACTCCCAGCATTAATGCCAGAAAAATTTACATGAAGAATCTTTTACAAGTACATGATGGTTATGAGCATGTGTGTAGGCACACAGGGGCACACCTATAATCCCCCACATGCACTGCACAGGTGCATGTACATGCACCTGCACACATCTATACATTCTTTTATGTCCATTGCAAGTTTGTCCTCATCTATAAAATATCATTAAATGATGCAATTTCTCAGTGATCAGTCTTTGGCATATATATACACACACACATACACACACACACACATATACATACATACATACACACACACGTACATACATACACACACACATGTGTTTTTTGTAATCCCTAAATATTTCAGGACAGTGTTGTATATACGTGTCCATACAAGTTAAAACCAAGTTAAACACACGAACCTCTGAAGGACTAGAATTAGGAACCTATTACCAGGCTGCCACCAGTTCCAGGCATCAATATCTGTGTCAGAATCCTTACATGTTAACGTAAGGGAAACTGGAAATGTTTTCAAGACTTGTGGTTGGCCAGGAAGTGTTGTTTGGCTATTTTTCCTCCTGCATAATTAAGCGGTGAGACTGTGGTAAGTGCAGCGGCCTGACCCATAGAGAAGTGGTTCCTTGGGTCCAGAGGTCTGAGGATTCTGTCATCTGATTCCACAAGACTGTCAGCTGAACATGCCTTGAGCACATTGTCACATTTTTCTTGTAAAACTGAACCTTCTGTTTGAGGAGTTATGCACAGACAGACAGAGAACAGAAAGCTTTTTGAGGGACTCTCCTTTGTATGATTATATATATTTATTTTAGTCATCATTTTCTATCTCTTCCACTGAACTCTAAGTCCCATCATGAAAGCAGTCAGGACAATTTGTTTTATACTGTTACTCCCCTAGTACCTAGTACTGTGCCTGGACTTAATAGCACTCAGTAAAGAGATGA
This sequence comes from Craseonycteris thonglongyai, assembly GCA_004027555.1. NCBI lineage: Eukaryota > Metazoa > Chordata > Mammalia > Chiroptera > Craseonycteridae > Craseonycteris > Craseonycteris thonglongyai. Next base: position 1,735 of record PVKE010048294.1, on the reverse strand, counting down.
CCAAAGAAATGCAAACTTTTATGTATTATAGAACTATACACCTGGAACTTATGTAACCTTACTAACCAATGTCACCCCAATAAGTTTAATAAAAAAGAAAAAAGAAAGGAAACTTTTCCAAATGCCAATGATCTACTACAACAGAGCAAAGATACAAATATGTTATTGAAGCTCCAGGACAGAAAAATCCTAAAAGTTTTAGAGGAAGCAAGGAGTAGTAAGTAAAAAAAAAAATTATAAATTTAATTAGTTATTAATTACCACGTCTTTATTTGCTGTCTTATTCCTGTTACTTTATTTTAAAAATATAAAAATAATAATTATTTTTTTTGGTTATATATTTTATTGGTTGGTGATATTGGACCACATTTTCTGCAATAATGGTTTAATTTCTTAAATTTGGAGTTTACTGATATGAGTGTTTCAAGAACATGCTCACAATTTTACTTAATTCAGGGGTATTCCGTGTTACTACTTTTGATCATAATGATTATGTCACCTTATTTTTATATGATGTAATCTATTTTAATCATTCTCTTATCTTACTATCTTGTTTCTTTGTCTACCTTTTCCCCCAATTCACAATGAAAAAAATACATTTCACGTTGAGACATAATACACATTTCTTAATACATGATTATGAGTGAAAATTGGAAATTAAATGCTTGGTATGATATATATAATGGCTCTATGGATACTTAGTGCAAAATGTGGCCTAATCCTTTTTAAATCGATGTGTTTATGATTTTTGTGAGGATTTGAATAATGTTTTTAACTAAAATTACCTTTAGTGAGATTTACCCACATTCCAGTTAACAAAAAAAGTAGAATAAAAAATTTTTTTAATGATACAATTTGGAGTCCTACTTTCCATGTGGCATGCTCAAGTTAGTGATCCACATGCCAAATAATTGCAGGGCTTATGAAAAGATTTGCTTTGTTCTCTTTGCTCTTTTGTGAGTAGGAGAGAATCTTCTACGTATGCCCAGGGCTCAGTATGGCTTCTGAGGGCCTATTATTATTTTTCTTTTTTTCTTTTTTTTTTTTAAGCTAACTCCATTTATTCTCTCTCACATCTACCATTTTTATTCTTTTTTTTTTATTGTTAAATTTAATGGGGTGACATTGGTTGGTAACAATTAGATAGTTTCCCGATGTACAACTCCACATCACATCACCCATGCATCGCATTATGTGCCCAGCTCCCAGAATCAGGTCCCCCTCCACCACCATATATCTAGTGCCCACTCTCCCCTCCCCCTTCCTCTCCAGGTAAACACCAAACCATTGAGTGTGTCCATAATGCTGGTGCCCTCTCCCACCACCCCTCCCTCTCTCCCTCCCCCCTCCTCCCCTTCCCTCAGGCAACCACCAAGTTATTGAGTGTGTCCATAGGTCTCTGTGTCTTTGTAACTTTCAGTTTTATATTCCACCTATAAGTGAGGTCATATTTTTCCGGATTCTTTCATTCTGACTTATCTCGCTTAATAAGATGGTCTCTAGGTCCATCCATGTTGCCACAAATAACTGGATTTCATCATTTCTTATCGCTGAGTAGTATTCCATTGTGTAAATGTACCACATCTTCTTTATCCAGTCATCTATCGAAGGGCATTTTGGTTGTTTCCATGTTCTGGCCACTGTGAACAGTGCTGCGATGAACATGCAGGTACAAACAACTTTAAAGATTAAGGTTTTCAGGTTTTTAGGGTAGATGCCCAGTAGAGGGATGGCT
>PVKE010048293.1:0-11620 GCA_004027555.1 Craseonycteris thonglongyai | reverse complement strand
TAAAACTCTTGTGAAAAGGCACAATAGCAGCGTAAGAAAGGAGTTCTGAGTGCCCCTTGAGAAGATTTCTAGGAATCTGCAGCATCCTGAGTCCCCAGCTGCCTAGAAATGGAAAGGAGGAAGGGGCAGCTTCCTCTGCCCACAAGATGTCCCAACCTCCCAAGCCCGAGGCAGGCAATTGCTCTGGCCCAGTTAAGGCTAATGAAATAGTCTCCTCCTCACGTGGTTCCTCAAGAAACCATCTGGAGGGCGGCATGTAAGCCATGAAGATGGCTCTGGCTCGATCTGGTTGATGAAAAAGATGCATTCGACAGGAGTCGGAAGCAGCAAAAAGGAGAAGCATCTTGAAGAACCAGAGGCCCTTCAGGGACACACTTCGGAGCCTCTATGTGGACCAGGGGAGGGAGCGGAGAAAGGAACGATAGAGAGAAGCCTGTTCTGACAGCCGGCCTCCCGAAGCCAGCTCTTCCAGTATCTGAGAGTATTCAAACTGCTTTTAGAAATTAGTTCAGTGCGGTGCTGTTCTAAAAGAATAAATCCAAAAGGCTTTTTTTTTTTTTTTAAGGAGAAAAGTAATGACTTTGAGAAGAACAAGAGAAATTAAGCACCAAGACAAAGTTCTCTACTTCCGATTTTCACCAGACACCCATTAGTCTTTCGGAAATGAAACTTGGCTTTCTCCCTCCACCTCCCAAACTCGAAGTAGCCCTTGAGATGAGCAGAGAGTGAGCAGGAGGTGCCCAAACCAAACTCTTGGCTGTCAGCCGCAACCTGGGGCCTCCTCACCTGGGAACCATTTTCTACACAGTGAGGTTTGGCTTTTTAAAAAATCCTCTTTCAGGGAAAGGGCTAGTGGTTTACTGGAAAGAGAACTGGAAACCTGATTTTCTGATTTTAGTCTCGGCTCTGTGCCTACCTCACTGGGTGACCTTGGGTTACACACACACACACACACACACACACACACACACACACACACACAGAGGCTTCAATCTCACACACACACATAAATTCTCATTCTCTCTCTTTCTCTCTCATCCATTTGGGGCTTAAAAGGGATTGGACAAGATAATTTCCAGGTCTTTTCCAAGTGAAAAACTTAAGAATTTGAAGAAACCCACTGGAAAAAAAACATCGTGTGGACCTTTTAAAAAAAAATCTCTAATTATTACATGAAGTTATCTATTTTGACTTAAGTGAAACCAGAGCAAGTCTTCTGCAACCAGCAGTAATTACCAAGGCATCTGACCCATGACATGCAGCATGACTCTGGAGAAAAATCTGACGGTCCCTGCCTCTGATGCTCCTACAAATCCATGCTCCTGCCCAGCCTGGCTCTTCAGACCCAAGTAATCTGCCGAACTTCAAGAGAGTCCCCTGCCACCAAGTGAGGGGTGGGGAAGCCAGCTCACCTAGGCTGGTGGTGCTCGCTCCCCTGACCCCATGCTGGCCTGGTTTCTTCTTTATTTTGCTCCAGTGGAGGCCACTGTGTTAGAGAGCCGCTCCATTCCTCTTTACCTTGCCTTGTCCAGAATAATACAACCGCTCTCAGCTACATCAAGGGGGAAATTAAGCCTCTGAGCCTGTTACTTTTTTCTGTAAAATGGCTCTGCAGTAACCATCTTTACCCCCACCCCCAGGTCAACAGCAAGACGGGTCTGTGAGGGGTCTGCCTCACACACCCCACTCACTCACTGAGCCAACAAGTTCTTCTGGAGACCCTTCTCCCTTTTCCCCCAACCTGCCTCCTGCTCCAGAAGAAACACGTGAGCATCCATCACCCACAGCTCCATCCTGTGGCTTATCAGTTAACAGGTTGGCCAGACAAGGGTCCCTGCAGGCAGGGAGTTTTGAACAGGATCTGTGAACTCCTAAAAACTGTGGACAAAATCTTGTGGATGGCATGTGCGCAAGTGTGTGTGTGTATTTTTTCTGGATAGTCCATGTTTTCATCAGGTTCTCAAAAGTGTCCATGAAGCCACCCCACCACAGACACCCCTCTTGCCTTTTGTCCCCTGACTGAATTTAAATACTCTCGGATTTTCAGCTTACAAAACACTTTTAACTCCACCCTTGTGCCTGAGACACTGTCATCCCATTTTACAGATGAGAATATTGAAGCTAGAGGTGGCATGACTTGCCCAAGGTCACAACTAATAAGCAGAGACGCAAGACTGGAACCCGATTCTGACTCTCAATCTGGCACTCTCTGGGGAACACCCACCACCCCACCTGTTGGTGGAGTCGCTCCCTCAGGGCACAACCCGATCTGGAGCCCTCGTGTTCTCTCTGCCTGGTCCCGGAGCCCCGGAGACCAGGTTTCCCGACATTTCCCCGCCCCTCGGGCTCTGGCTAAGGTTGCATGCAAGCCAGGGAGCCAGAGGTTCGGACCGCTGGATGGGGGCCGGGTTCAGCCCACCCAGAAAGGCGGCTCCAGGGACAAGAGCACTCGGGGTCAGGGGCACACTCCGGAGGGCCCACAGGTGAAGAGGTGGCGACTCCCTACGCCTCCCTCCAGGACCAGCGGGAAGGAGAGGAGAGAACCGGCAGTTACTGGGAGGGTCCCCCATTCCATCCCCGGGGTCCGCTCCAGTCTAAGTACCAGGAGTCCGGAGACCTCGCCTCTAAGGGAAGCGGGGGAGAGAGAAATGGGGCGCTGAAGGCCTTGGGCGCAGGGCAGAGGGTCTAGGGCAGGGAGCCTCTGGATGTAGACAAAGATGGAGAGGGAAGGTCTGCGCGCCACCTCCAAAGGCTGGGGGCGCGTCCGGCCCCAGGGATAAGGCGGCCAAAGCCCCGGAGTTTGAGGAGTGGGCACAGATGAGAGGCTCAGGGAGGGTGGCAGGTCCGATCCAGGGGCAAGATAGGGGCGTCCAGTAGGCGCAGGTGAGCTGGGTGAGCTGGGTCCAGGCGACTCAAAGGGCCCACCTGCGGGAAAGGGCTGAATGCAGAGGATCTCGGGGTCCGGGGGGTAGGCAGGGCGGCGGGAGGCTAGAAGACCCCGCCTCCTAGAGACCCCGGGGCCCGTGGGTGGGGTGCGGCCCCTGGGACGCCTCCCCGAGCGGCGCGGGGGGTGGGGAGGAGAGCGAGGCCGCCTCCAAAGGCGCACCGGGTCGGGGTGGGGGCCTCCGGGTCTGGCTCCCGGGGCAGCCCCCGGGGGTCGGGGCGCGCGGCGCGCTTACCCGCATCCTCGTCGTCGAAGGAGTTCATGCACGGGAAGTAGATGGCGAGCGCCTCGAAGGAGGCTGACAGGCTGAGGCGGCTCTGCGAGCGCTCCATGCCGGCGCCGGCGCCCTCGGCCGCGGCCGCGGCGGCGGGCGGCTTGGGCAGCTTGGCCGCCCCATTCTTGACGCGGAGTACGGCGCGCGGCGTGGTGGCGGCGGCCCGGGGCCAGGCCTGGGCTCCGCGGCGGGGCCGGGGGAACGGGCGGCCGGTGAGCCGGGAGCTGGCGGTGCGCGGAGCCCGAGGCGCGCGGTGCTCCCGGCGGCGGCGGCGGTGACGGTGGCGCCGAAGGTGGTGGCGGCGGCAGCGGCGCAGCGCGCTCTGGCCCGCGGCGCCCCCCGCCGGCCGCGTGGGGCGGGATCGGAGCTGTCGCCGCAGCCAATGGGCGCTGCCCCGAGGAGGGGGCGCCGTGCGCCTGGGCGTGCGATCCCGGAGCGCGGCCGGCCCTCCTCGCTACCCCCGGCCCGGCAGGGGTGCGCCTGAGCGAGAAGCGCGCCAGGCGTTTGGCGACCGGTCCGGTGGCCGTGTCCCAGCCCCATTCTCAGTCCTCATACTGGCCCCGATCTGGGCTTCCAGGCACCCACCGAGACAGGCCTCACCCAGGGACACAGGTCCTCTTACAAGGGACACACGAGCAGTGACCGGTATGCAAAACCCTCGGATTCACACATGAACCCGTGGAGGAGCTCAGAGAGGCACGCACTCCATTGTATCACTGTGCAAGATACACCACAGCCACCCTCAGACTCATGTATACACCTACAGAGATTCACCCGGACTCACTCACTTCATGGAGACACTTGTCAAGCAATCCACAGACCCCTTTGGTAGGTTCCAGACACCCAGAAACCCAAACAGGTAGATGCACCCATGGACACACATGGACTCACACCCAGAGACTTGCAGGCACACAGAGAGTGACAAGTATGAACACCGTTGGCCACAAGTGAGCCCCTCACATCCCACACAGACCCACAGAGAAGTTCAGATGGGCAAACATACACGCATGCACTCACATTATTTACAGACACCCTAGAATTCATACACATGACACTTGGACTCTGATGACACACACTCAGACCTGTACACAGAGACACTTAGTCTCCCTGACCCCAGCGCTGACTCCCCCAGCACTGACTCACACATACACACAAACACTGGCCAACTCACACAGTCGCCCTCAGACACAGACACTCAGAGACAGACGCTGAGACACGGTTCAGTAGGCACATACATGCTCACACTGAGACACAGCCACGCCGATTTAGTCACGACCAGTGATAGATACGTTCTGATGGAACAGATACCCTCAGATTCATGCACAGCGCGACACACTGCCAGACTCATACACTCACACAGATACTTCCACAGATACACCTTCAGGGGCTCACACACACAGGTTCTGACACCAGGAAGAACACAATCACAATTGAAAACCTAAACTCCGTTCCCTAGCCTTGGGCCTGGACCTGAGGTCCCCCCATAGCCAGGCCCCAAATGTTCAGCCTCTGCCAGCTACTCTGACACCTTCTTTATGAAGCGGTCTAGTGAAATGGTAAGACCCCAGAGTTTCAGTCCCAACTGTGCCAGGTCCTGGGTGGCTTAGGGCAAAGCCCTTTACCTCACCTACCTGTTCCCTCGTCTGTACAATGGGGACGGGGCCCTCCATTTTGGATAGTGTGCGAATTAAGTAAAATAAGTTTCTATTGCTGTGTAACAAGCTACGAGACTTAAAAGATCACCCATTTATTAGTGTGCAACTCTGCAGTTCAGAAGTGTGAGCAGGCTCATCCGGGTTCTCTGCTTAGACCTCACAAGATGTCAGCCCGGCCAGGCTCTGAGCTGGAGTCTCTGGAGAAGGGTCTACTTGCAAGCTCCCTCAGGCTGTGGGCAGTATTCAGTTCCTTGCGGCTATAGGACTGGAGGCCCCTGTTTCCCTGCGGGCCATTGGCTGGGACTCACTCTCAATTCCTAGAAGCAGCTCTCTGGTCTTTGCACATGGCCTGCTCCATCTCCAAGGTCATCACCAGGGTGCCAAACATATCTCATCCTTTGAGTCTCTCCAATTTCCCTTCTGCTTACCAGCCTGAGAAAACTGCTTTTAAAGGGCTCATGCCATTAGCCTAAGTCCACCTGGGTAATCCCGCTTTGTCATATAATGTCAATGAGCCAGCCTTTAGAGGTTCAAATTCAAACTTTTCCACTGATCAGCTGAGTCCTTGTGGTGGTTTTAAAGTGTGCACATTCTTTGTCCTCCTATTGAGAGGTATTGTCTATGTCCCCTTCCCTTACACTGGGTCAAATCAACCCCCTCTCCCGCAGTCACCCCCGTCTTGGTCATTGGCAGCTCCATTTTTTGTAACCAGTAGAATACAGAAGGAGTGATATGCAACCTTCTGAAGCTAGGTCAGAATGTTTCCTGCAACTTTTTCCTGGCTCACTAGGGTGATGCCCTCAGGAGAAACCAGCCTCCACGTCAGAAGCCTGACTACCCGGAGATGATTGTGTTGGAGAGGCTACAGTGAACGCTGCTGACCTCCCAGCCGACAACCACCAACTTCTAGACATGTGAGTGAGTGGTCTTGGGTGTCCCACTTTGATGATGGCCCAGCCGACACCTGATTGCAACTGCACGAGAGACCATCAAGCAAGAACTGCTTAGCCAAGCCCTCCCCAAATTCCTGACCCACAGAAGAAATGCTTGTTATTTTACAACATAAAGTTTTGGGGATAATAGTATATGCCACAAGGAATAGTAACCTTGAGTAAGTGAATGAACCTCTCTAGGCCCCAGTCTCTTCCATTATAAATTGGGGACAGTGCCTTCCAGTGTGTGTCATCATCGAGTGAGGAGTACATGTGGAGTTCTTAGAACAGTGCCCAAACACATCAGGTCCTATGACTAAGGACAAGACCACCCCATCTGTCAGAGGCAGACGCCCAGTACCACAAGGAATGTGAAAGGTCATCTAACAGGGAAACTGAGGCCCAGAAAGTACAGGGGCTGCCTAAAACCTCCTAGCACATTGGGCAGAGTGTTGCCAGGTCAGAAGCCTCCTGCTTTAAGCAATGCTTCCTACAGCCTGCAGGTGGCCTGTTCACCTGGTGAGTGGCAGCCCCACCCCCACCCCAGGAGAGGAAGAAAGGCAGCCATTGACGCTGACTCAGCCTCTTCTGGCCAGCAATATAGGCGGGAGACTCCTTGTGTGATTTCTCCTTTGTTGGTTAGCTTATGCCTGAAAGGCTTTGGGCCTGTAAGCTTACATCTTTTTTTTTTTTTTTTTTTTTTTTAAGATTTACTTTATTGATTTTTTAAAGATTTATTTTTTTATTTTTATTGTTTATGACAGAGAGAGATACAGAGACAGAGAGAAGAGGGAGAGCCCAGAACAGTCTCCATAGTTGCACATCATTGGTTTTTCCACATAGTTTCATTCCACAGGTGGGCGGGGCTGCACAGGGCAGGAACTGGGCCAGGGTCTCATCCCGGTGAGAACCGAACTGGGGGCACTCCCCAGTCCAGCATGTGGGTCTGCACAGGCTGGGGCCGGGATTCGATCCTGGGTCCCCAGGGCTACAAAGTGAGCGCTTAACCCACTGAGCCATCCCGGCTTCCCCACTTTATTGATTTTTGACAGAGAAACAGACAGAGAGAGACAGAGAGAAGGCGGAGGGCCCAGAGCAGTCTCCATAGTTGACATTAGTTTTCCATATAGTTTCACTCCACAGGTGGGCGCAGGGCGGCGCAGGGCTGCGCAGGGCAGGAACTGGGCAGGGAGCCTCCCACATAGGTCCCGGCAAGAACTGAACTGGGGGCACACCCCAGTTCAGCATGTGGGTTCGCATGGGCCGGGGCCGGGATTCGATCCTCGGTCCCCGGGGCTTCAAAGCAAGCGCTTAACCAGCTGAACCATCCCAGCTTTCCCAGCTTACATCTTTGATCCCTTGTGAATTTGTAATTTCCCCATGGGAAATCTAATTTATCTGCTATTTGTTCCTGAGTGTGAACAAGGTGCTCTAAGAACAAGTTTGATGGTAGAGGATGTTGAGATGGTGGGTGAGGGAAGTGATGAGTGCAGAAGAGGGAAGGGTGGGGAATCAGAGACAAACTTGTCAGTTTGGGTTTTACTGCCCTGTGAGCTGGAGATGCCCACAGGGTGAATTAGAGTTAAAGAAGTACTGCCAGCTTTGGGTTTAGGCACCTGGCCTTATTTTAGCTGTGTGACCTTGGGCAAGTCCCCTCAGGGTTCTCATCAAAACATGAATATAATTAGGGATGCTGGCATAGCTCAGCAGTTGAGCTTTTGCCTCCCAATCTTGAGGTCTGGAGTTCGGTTCCCAGCCCGGCCTGTGCAAACCCCATATACTGAACTGTGGCTCAACAGGTAACCTTTGAGATGGCTCAGTAGGGAGGGTTCTCGCCTTTCATAATGGAGGCTCCCAGTCCAGTTCCTGCACCCCATGGCCCCACATCTATCTGTGTGGAATGAAACCATGTCACAACTAATGATGTACAACTATGGAGACTGCTCTGGGCCCTCCCCCTTCTCTCTCGCCTTCTCAAAATAAATAAATAAATCTTTAAGAAAATTCATATAATTAACACTTACTTTGCAAAGTGATAGCGAAGATTAGATGTGTGTGTAGTGCCTGGCACATAATAGGTACTCAATAGATACATTCATTGAATAAAAGTTTCGAGTGCCACCCTGTGCCAGTCATTGCACCCAGCACTAAGAGTATATAGATGAATAAAACAGACTTGGTCCCTGGCTTCTTGGACTCTATAATCTGGTAAAATTAAACAGATAAGCATGCCAGTAATCATTTAATTGTAACATTATGTAGTCACATAATAATAAAATAACAATGCTAATTACAACTGTGATGGGTGTCATACAAGATTTAGGTCTATATACTTTATAATGCATGTGTGTGCACCTCAAGAGCCCTCTTCCCCATCTAACGTAGCTGTGGGAGATTTAGGAAGGCTTCCCAGGAGAGGTGACGTACTAAAAATGGCACCTACTGTGTGCCTGCCGCTGTTCTTGGCCCTGATATATATAAATAATACATACATACATACATACATGCATGCATACATACATACATGAGGGCTGTTGGTAAAAAATCCAGCCATTGTCAAGATAACGAGAATGCATTTATGTCTGGATACTTTCCGTACAGCCCTCGTATACATCAGTAGATAAAAAGTCACTGTCCTCACATTTGCACTTTAAAATAATTCCTGGGGCTGCTCTGGGAGAAATATATTGGAATGAATTCAGAGGGTTGCCTTCCCCATTCTCTTCAGATGAATCTAAATTTGAACCACAAAGCCACTGCTTTTTTGTTAATAGGGAAGGCAGGAGAGGTTGAGAAAGAATACCCCGTGGGAAGGTAAAGTTTAGGAGGTGGGGGGACCGTGCGCCCGAATGCCAAATGGAAGGCTCTGGGACTTGGGTGGGAGGCAACAAGAGCCAAGGCGGAAGAGGGGGCAAGAGGGGCTGAGCCTGAGAAAGTTCCAGAGGTAACTTGAGCAGAATTAAGAGACAGACTGGACAGGTGAGGATCAGGAAGGAAAAGGAGGGCAGAGGCACTGCTAAGCTTTGGAGCATCCAGAGCCAACTGTACTGTGGAGCCCTCTGCTTCAGCATCTTCCCTCTAAGGTGAAGCACTGAGGGACGGGGCCCCTAAATTTCACATAGTTAGCAAGACCCAGATGAGAACCTTTCCAGAGGAAGTGAGAAGTGACGGGAATGTAGCTACACCTAACAGGTCCCAGTTTGCTGCTTTGTCAGAAAGGAAAGACTGACCCCAACTATGTCTATGTTCTGCCCTCTGTGTGTGTAATATCTCTGTTTATGTGTGCATGTCTCTGAATAGATGGGCATTTCTGCATATCTGTATTCCTGTCTGTGAGTGACCTTATCTCTAAGTATGTCCTTGCAAAGTGTGTGTTCTTGTGTGAAGTGAGTCCTGTCTGGCTTTAAATGTAAGATGTAAGCTGGTCTTTGTTCTGGTGTAAAAGATGAGAGAGAGAGAGAGAGAGAGAGAAGAGAGAGAGACTGGATGGGAGATATGATATCTGCCCTGATAAACTAACACTTTGGACAAGAGACAAAGAGAAAAGGAAACAAATGGTAGAGAGACAGACATTAGGAAACAGATAGGGACATAGTAACAGACACAAGAGACAGAGAGAATAAGAAGCAGGCAGAAAAAAGAGAGAGGGAAGGAGGTAACTAGAAAAGGAAGACAAGAGGGAACGATGTCAGGCTTTATTGCAGGCCTGGTTTGGGCTGCCTCAAAGCAAGGCTTCACCTCTGTCCCCTGCATCGAGGGCTACCAACGCACGCGTGCACACACACACTGGTCCAGATTAGACTGTGATGTAAGCAAGAAATAGTGTTTTATTGTCTGAAGTCTCTGAGATCTCATACTTGTGTGTTACAGCAGTGAGCCTACCCTGGCTAGTACGTTCACTACTAGATACTTGTTTGAACTGCAAGGAAGAATTAAGATGGAGTTAAGGAGCCTTGACTGGGCCCTGGATCAGGTGGACAAAGAAAGCCAGACTGCCCAGAGAAGCAGAATAGTGAAAAGGAACTCTGTGGAGATGAACAGAGAAAATCAAGATGTGGAAATAGGGAGGGCAACTTGGAGGCCTGATATTTCAGTTCCTAATTCCATTCCTTCTTGGGATTGTCTGAAACACACGTGGTGAGTTGCCTACCCACATCCATCTTCCTGCCCCTCCCTCTGTGTTTATTGTGGTAATTCCCCCTCCACTACATAGTCAGTCATTCCTCTTGCCAGTATTTGGGGTATGCACGTGACTCAACTGTGACCAATGTGATGGGAGCCAAGTGTGGGGGCCAAGCAGCTCCTTGGAAAGGTCCCCTCCCTCTTGAAAAAATAGACACAGAGAGAAACATTACCTTTTCCATTACTGGACATATACTCATTGAAACCAGGAGGAAAGCTAAATTAGGACCAGCTGAAACTTCATTTGGCCGAGCAGGTAAAAGAAAGAACCCAGATACTTAATGATGTCATTGAGCCACCAAATTAACCCACCTTGGAGCTGCCCTACTTAGTGGCTTAGCATAATTGTTAACATGTACATTTCATTATTGTTTAGTATAATGCATATTACTTGAGGCTTTTTTTTTTTTTCACCAAAAGCATCCTAGTGGATACACCCACCTGATGACATTTCCTGCCAATGACCTCTTTGACTTTGACCTGCCTCCCTTCAATAAAAGCCCTTTTTCATGTTTCTTGAAACCAAGTAATTGCAGACTGAGCCAGAGCCCCTCCAAGCCACCTCTAAATGTACATTTTAATGGCAGGTGTCTTTGTTTCTGATTCAGAGATGAAAGGGGCAGACAAAGGGGAGAAGGTAGGGGCGGGCCTCCTTTTAATGCTATTGTGCTATATATGTTATTCAATTGCCGCTTTTTTTGTCCAATCAATACTGTTTTAAGATCTATCTGCCTTAATTTATGTAACTCTAATGTATTCATCTGAACTACTGTTTCGTTTTAAACTTCATTTTCAGACTGATGTAACTGGTTGCCATCACCTTGCTATTATAAACAATGCTGTGACGAATCTCTATATATCCATCTTTTCACCTTAGCTAGAGTTTCTGTACAGAAGTAGGCTTGCTAGATGGTAGGATTACCAGTGTCTTTCAAGCTTATTTTTTACATCATAATCTGGTAAGGACCCCCTCCACACACAGAAGTAAAACAAGAGTTTCATGAAATAACACCCTTATCCTCATTTTTTAAAAATGCATTCTGATGTGTTTTATTCTATTTAATTCAACTTCCTTTCCTAATGTTGCTCACAGCTTACTAAACTGATCTTGTGACATTTTAATGGGCCATGACCCACTATTTGAAAAATAACAGATTAAAATATATTCAATTTGACTAAATATGTTGACATTTCAGAGTGGCCATGCTAATGTACAAAGCAGTCTACTCTCATTTCTCTATGACCTAGCCGTCACGTGGTAGTATCTTTTTTCCTTTTTGCCAGTCTGATGAATGTAAAGCAGTAAGAATGTCATTGCTGTTTTCATTTTTCTTTCTCTGTTTACTAATAAGTTGAGTTTCTCTTCATGTGTTTATTTGCTACCTGAGTTCCTCTCAGTGAGTTTGCCCATTTTTCTGTTGGGTTTCCAGGCTTCTTTCTTGCAGATTTACAACTGAGTTTCTTGTATAATTTAATTTTTTTTTAAGATTTATTTTATTTTTTTGACATAGACAGAGAGAAGGGGAGGGCCCAGAGCAGTCTCCATAGTTGTACATCATCAGTTTTCGACATGGTTTTGTTCCACACAGGTGGGCGGGGGCTGCACAGGGTGGGAATCAACTATGGGCCCCCC